>NW_026845477.1:111127554-111412499 GCF_025583915.1 Anolis sagrei ordinatus
TGAAACACTGCAATTAAAAGCAAATGTTGGCAAATTGAGACAAATTTAACTTGATGTAATACAGTTTTATTATGTTCTAAAACAATTTTGTGAATGGAGCATGCAATTTTAGGTTTTTAAAATTGCCAGTTGTTGACGGTTCTGGTTGCTTGGGTTCTGGTAAACTGAAAGCCTACATAGCATGAGTAGCTTTTCCAAAGAACACAATCCGATGCAAGCCCTAACAAACAATCTAGGATATTTTTCTATGTGGTGCACCAGCAACACTTTTAGGAATAATGGCTGAAATTACAATCAATATCACACGAAGCCCCAACATTCCTTCCTTCTACTGTTTGTTAAACAAGAAACAGGAATACTTGGGTGTAAATCCCCAAACTGCTGAATTTGAAAAATTGTATGGGTAAGCAGATCAACAATCAGTATATTAATGTATATAGTTTATGGACATCATCAGACAAGAAGGGGGGAAAGTGGAGGGAATCCTTCTCCTTCATTCCCTACCCTCTTCTGGGATGGCTGGCCATTCCATGTCATTTTATGTCCTTTCCTTTGCTTTCCCCGCTTTCTCCCCATTTTGTACATTTGGATACTTTTCTGCATCTTCTCTGCATCTCCTCTCCATTTTCAGGTGCTGGCAACACGGATTGCCACAAGCAGCCATAGGAAGTGGTCGTCCATCATGGGATGGACTCCGTGGGCCCTGTTTTGCCAGAGCCTGAAAACAGAGAGAAGATGCAGAGAAGACGCAGAGAAGATTTGTTTCTTGGCTAAACTGGCTTTCTGTCCACCAGGGTTGCTAATGGATGTTATGCTATCACAATTATTGAATTCATACGTGGCAGGTAGTTCTGTGTGTGGAAAGGCGCAGGGGTGCAATCTTACCCTTCACTTCAGGCATCAAAATGAATAAGACTGGCCCTGCTAAAAAAAAATGCTTGTACTAGCCAAACATTGTAAGTTAATCTAGTAAATTCACTGGCACCTCTCATGTACCCTAGGCAAAAGTTTAAATCCAGCAACTCTTCTGAAAAACACCTTCCCTTCCTACATTTATCCAGTTGTGTCCTACCTGACCACACCTGGCTGCAGGTCATTCAAACACTGCATCCCAGGATTCAAAGAACTGATATGCAATTCCCAATTCTTTTATCATCAGTTGGCTGTAAAAGCTGCTCCACAATGCCCCCTAAAGCTACCCAAACCTACTGTTCTTTTCAAAAACATACCAATGAAGCAGACAGAGCTAAATCTCAGAAACCTATAACTGTCTTTCTATTATGCAAACATACGAGTATTCAGAGAGAGATAGATACTGTAAGAGACATGAAACTTCATCCACAATCTGCATATATTTGATTCTGTTCTGCGGCAATCCCACTGCAATTGTTCTTAATGTCATGCAAATCAAATAAGTGAATAAGGTGACTAAGAGAAACAATGGAGTTAGTGACTGAACTTGCATGTAAAACAGGCATGGCAATGTAATTACATGAGTCACAGCAGCAGGATGGCTATTAGCATACAGTGATCATATACTTTTCCCCCTGTACAAATGGCTACATTGCCTCACCTAAAACACTCCCTTGTGCAATTGACCCCATGAGCCTGGTAAGACCCCCAGATACAATGCCTCTTACCAGTATTGATCTCTCACCCACAAAATCCCCTTAACCCAACGCCAAACTACACAGTCTGCAACCTGACATGACACTACTGTTGCTGTTGACCACTGGTTGAAAGAAACAGAAGGCTCACACAAACTTTTAAAGGAACTATTTGTACAAAATTTAATGCCCAATTTTGGGATATTGAAAGAGACTGAAAGATAAGCATTCAAACATTCAGTCCCTTACCTGCAAACTAAAATTGTACAGGAGAAAAAGCAGCAGCATATGACGTTACACACACACAGTAGAGTCTCACTTATCCAACCTTCACTCATCCAATGTTTTGTATTATCCAACACAGTCTGCCTCCCACTGGGATCCACAACTGTTTCAATACATTGCGATCTTTTGGTGCTAAATTTGTAAATACAGTAATTACTACATAACTTTACCATGTATTGAACTGCTTTTTCTACCGATATACTGTAAAAATGATGTTTTGGTGCTTAATTTGTAAAATCATAATGTAATTTGATGTTTAATAGGCTTTTCCTTAATCCCTCCTTAGTATCCAATGTTTTTGCTCATCCAACATTCTGCTGGCCCATTTATGTTGGATAAGAGAGACTCTACTGTGTATGTGTGTGTGTATAGTATTTTCTTGGATTTCCTCCCCAAGTCACAGATGTTTACAGTTACAAGCAAGATACATTTGGTAGATTTGTTCTTTAATTGAATTTGTTTGTAAGTCGGAACAGGTACATTTTTAAAGTGTAACTCCAGTCATATGCTTTGGATAGCATAGAAAAAGGTTAACACCCCTGTGGTGTTTGTTTTTTTGTCTGTGCCCGGTTCAAAGGATTTAACCTGCCTTTTTGTCCCTCTGATTATTGGATTTTGAAAACATTGGCTTGTTCTGGAAACAAGGACTGGTGAGAAAGCTTCTGTGGAGAACCCTTTTAACTCTTTTAGGAGTGAATTTCTCTTCGGAGGGGTTGATTTCTCTTACCTCCTGTTGTCTCACACCTGTTCTTAACTCTAAGTTGTTTGTAAGTCTGATGTTTGTAACTCAAGGACTACCTCTTATCCCAGAAATACTAGGTTTACTTAGGAACCCAGTCAAATTATTTTTTAAAGTCCTTGTACATAGTGTCTGTTAAGGTATACAGAAAACTGGGTGAGTTTCTGCAAGGATCAACACCAAGGTCAAGATAGATGTATGTGTAAAGAAAGAAAGGGTTCACATGTAGGTGTGTTGCATGGATTAATAGATGCAAGTGATTTCTCTACAGATATAACTACAGAGGTTTGAGTATACCATTTGGAATTCGTTTTTCTCCTGCAGATTGTTGATACAATGCTCTTTGGAAAGGGCCATTTGTTTTGTAAGTAAGTTTTTGAATTAAGCTATATTTTGAATGCTGAAGGACTATATTTTCTGCCACATTTGGATAAAGCTGGTTATGTTCTTCTCTGCTGAAACTCTGCTGTGAAGAGCAAAGGGATTTTCTTTTTGCACAAACCTACTACCACCCGGGTGTTATTTTATCTTCAAGGGCACTACAGTTAGACTTTAGGTTTGGTGCTATACAAGGACAAATTGTTTTCTGGCACTAAACAGAACAGTCTCTATCCCATATTTTTGAAGATTAGTCTGGATGGGTGCTCTCACATGCATCAACCCTAGTTTAGTCTCAACAAAAGTAGACTCACTGTGTCAATTGAACTTATATACGTGTTCATTTATTACAGTGTTTCTCAACCTGGGGGTTGGGACCCCTGGGGGCGGGGTCACAAGGGTCATCAAAGAACATCAGAGGACACAGTAATTTCTGTTGGTCATGGGTGTTCTGTGTCGGAAGTTTGGCTCAATTCAGCATCAATAATAGGTCATACACCTGAACAATGTGACCATACAGAAAGCATACCTGATTAATTGTAATTGCACATAGAGCAACATTTCTCAACCTGGGGGTTGGGACCATCAGAAAACATGTTGGTCATAGGGGTTCTGTGTGGGAAGTTTGGCACAATTCTATCGCTGGTGTAATTCAGAATGCTCTTTGATTGTAGGTGAACTATAAATCCCAGCAACTACAACTCCCAAATATCAAGGACTATTTTCCCCAAACTCCACCAGTGTTCACATTTGGGCATGTGGAGTGTTTATGCCAAGTTTGGTCCAGATCCATTGTTTGAGCCCACTGTGTCCTCTGGATGTAGGTGAACTACAACTCCAAAACTCAAGGTCAATGCCCACCAAACCCTTCCAGTATTTTCTGTTGGTCATGGGAGTTCTGTGTGCCAAGTTTAGCTCAATTCCATCATTGGTGGAGTTCAGAATGATCTTTGATTTTAGGTGAACTATACATCCCAGCAACTGCAACTCCCAAATGACAAAATCAATCCCCCTCCCAGCCCCACTAGTATTCAAATTGTGTATTTGTGCCAAATTTGTGCCAAATTTGCTCTGGTGAATGAAAATACATCCTGCATATCAGATATTTACATTACAATTCATAACAATAGCAAAATTACAGTTCTGATGTAGCAACGACAATAGTTTTATGGTTGGGAATCACCACATCAGGAAGAACTCTGTTAAGGGGTTATGGCATTAGGAAGGTTGAGAAACACTGATTTATTAAGTTCTTGTTAATTCCATGGATCTTCTTTAGTTGAGATCAACACTTTATTTACACTCAATTTTCTGCACTTCAAGTGCCATAATCCCTGATAGTTTGTCATATGAAAGTAGCAGTGATCCAAAACATCAGTAGGTGGTAGGGATAAGAATAACATTGTTTACCATGCTTAGTAGGATTTGGTTTTGCTCTGCAGGAGCTATACTGCTTCTTCTTCATAAAACATGTTCTTCTATGTGTTTGATAGTTTCATGCCGAAAATTATAAGACATAATTTACCTTGCACAGATGTTAAGGTAGATAACTTGTAAATGAGGGGCATATTTATAAAAGACAGTCTACGGGCCTGTTTATAGGACTGTAGAAGACTCTCTCTGCTGTTGGTGAGAAACCAAATCTGTTAGTAGATTGCTAGTTTTCATCACCATAATCAGTTTCACGTGCAAATGCTACTCAGTTAAAGTATCTCATACTTGGTTACATTGACAGAGATCACAAATGGTTGCGCGGCACATTGTCTTCTTATATGTGTACAGGTTTAGTCTCTGGCAATCTCTACACACAGCAGTATATGACAAGGAAAGCCTATTCAACTTGGCATACTTTGAATCTTGTTAAGATAGAAAAAATGACATCTAAATAAATAAAATAACAACAATACTTGGCAGACAGGACTCCAGAGATACTGCCTGAGTCTCAGAAACTTTCAAAGAATGGGATCTCAAGCCCTATTCCTCTGACTGCTACTCTTTGCAATGAGAAAAAAAAGCTATTAACCTCATCACACTGGAGAATGAATCCACTTAAAATCTGGTTTCTGTCTCCTGCAGAATTCTGGGGTTTGTAGTTTAGGGAGGAGCCTTTAACAGCCTTACTAAACTACAAACCTCAGAATTCTGCAGGAGGCAGAAACCGGATTTTAAGTGGATTCATTCTCTAGTGTGATTTTGAGAGAACCAGTAGAAGAATTAACTAATGGGAAAAAATTACATTCTGTCCTATTGCTCTGCAATGTTTTTAAAAGGAGGGGGTGGGGAGGTGGTTTCTGAATTGCATTCTGGAGATCCTGCTGTTTCAGCATCTTTGTGGTATCTATAAGAATGAGAATCTAGAATGTACACCCAGTTGGTGGGAAAGTGATAAACTCTAGGGAAAGACAACAGGGCAGGAGGAAATCTGAAGACAAGAGGTAGACAAAAGGAAGGACCAGATGCTTTTGGGGGAAGCAAGGGATTCTTCATGGAATTGTAAGGCAGCATGGACTGAATGCTTAGTGTGATTGCAAATGTATGCAAGGCTAAGCTTTCCCGGTCTTAGGTTTGGCCTAAAATTTGAGGATTTAGCCTTCTTCTCCAGCAAGATTTTAAAAAATCACAGTCTGGAGCAGCCAGAAAGGCGACTTTATATTTGACTTGAGGTATTTTTATTAACCTAATACCCACATTCCCAAATCTGTGACAATCAGACCCTGCTCCTGGCCACCAAGCCTACTCAATGGATTGGGGGTTTCTGGGCAACCTGTCCTTTGTGCCTCCTTTAGCAGTTTGCCCCATCTCATCCAGCACTTGCCCATTACCCATAGTGGCTAAATGGGGCTAAATGGGGCCATAGTGCTCAGAAGTAAAACCAGCAGTAGTAGGACGATGGAATTTGAAGGAGGAAGAGGAAGAGACAAAGGGAAATTGCAAGATAATCATGGACGAAACAGTGTATCCCGTACAGTACACCCTCCATATTAATTTGGGAGTTACTCCTTCATTACCTAAATCGTGTCAAATGAGACACTTGGTCCACAGGGCAAGCCAAAAATAACGTCACTGTGATTTTAATTGCATTGTTTTCCTCCCTAGCTCCCCTAAAGTGCCTTGCTCCCTAACATCCCTAAAGCAGTATCAAGAGCGACAAATAGCTCAGTGATACATGCTCTCCAGCCAAATGCAAACATCTGCACCTGCTGAATGAAGAGGATGCTGAATGTGTTGAATGCTGGTATTGGGTGTGGACACAACAAAAATCTTTCTCTGACCTGAAATATGCCATCTTGCAGCTTCAAAAAAGGCCACAAAATTTCATTTCCTGAAATTTCAGACACTACCCTTTAGTTCCCAGTCTCTATTCCTTGAGTGTTAAAGTCTAAAACTTGGCAATTTCAAAGCCATGAAGTACTGGGTTGTGATCCTGACTTTGTGATACTCAGAACACCATTTCTGTATTTTTATTTCATACCAGCTGTACCTGCCACTCTTTTTAAAGTGTGGCTCCAGTCAAAAAAAGTTTTTTTTAAGCTTTGGATAACACAACGAAGGGCTAACACTTTTGTGTTTGCTCCTTGTTCAGAAGATTTCCCCTCATTTTCTGTCCCCCTGATAATTGGATTTTGAAAAATTTGGCTTGTTGTGGAAACAAGAATTGGAGATAAAGCTTCAGTGGAGACACCTTTCCCCATGATGACTCTTCCAAGAGTGAATTTTCCTTTCTAGGGGTAGATCTCTCTCATTTTCTTTTGTCTCACCCCTGTTTGTAACTATGAGTTGTATGTAAGTTGGATGTTTTAAACTCGGGGACTGTCTGTATACATAAAAGGAGACCCAGGACACAAGTAAAGAGCCTGGAACCCTAGGTCTCGGTGGTGGCCGGGAGAGCTTTTGCACAACTAAAACTTGTGTGCCAGCTGTGCCCATACCTTGGGAAATTTGACTTGGCCAGGGTAGTCCACGCGCTTGTTACATCCTAAATAGACTACTGCAATGCACTCTACATGGGGCTGCCTTTGAAGATGGCCCGGAAACTTCAACTAGTCCAACAGTCGGCAGCCAGGTTGCTCACTGGAACAGCATACCGGGAGCATACAACTCCTCTGTTACGCCAGCTCCACCTGTTGCCGATCAGCTTATGAGCACAATTCAAAGTGCTGGTTTTAACCTTTAAAGCCCTAAACGGTTATGTCCCAGACTACCTGTCTGAATGTATCTCCTGTTATGAACTATCACAAAGTTTAAGATCTCCAGGAGAGGCCCTGCTCTTGATCCCACCACCATGACAAATGCGGTTGGTGGGGAGGAGAGACAGGGCCTTCTCGGTGGTGGCCCCCCTTCTGTGGAATTCTCTCCCCAGGGACATCAGACTGGCCACCTCTTTCCTGTCTTTTAGAAGAAAATGGAAGACTTGGCTTTGGGACCAGGCATTTGATTAGGACGAGAGACAGGGCCTTCTCAGCAGTGGCTCCCCATCTGTGGAACTCTCTCCCCAGGGACATCAGCTTGGCCACCTTCCTCCTGCCCTTTTGAGGAAAATTGAAGACTTGGCTTTGGGACCAGGCGTTCGATTAATGGACAGCGGCAATTGGAAAGAAGACTTGGATACTGCGACATTGAATTAACCCAGACTTGGATTTGGTTTTAACTGGCGTGACAAATGTATTGTTTTAATGAATTGTTTTTACTGCTTTAATGTATTTGTTGACTATTTATATGATGATAGCATTGTACGGTGCTTATGTGAGGCCACCCTGAATCCCCCCTTGTGGGAAGAAGGGCAGAGTAAAAGTGTATGAAATAAATAAATAATAAATAAAATGTTTATGGGAGCTTTCAATACCTTTGTTGAAATATGCTGATCAACATACTAACAAGTTGAGTAGAAGAGATTGATCAGGAGATTATCAGAGTTGTAGATTCATAGGCTTTTGATCCACCCTGTTTTTTTTACATTAACAACCCTGTGGCTATATCCTGGACATGGAGCAAGAGATACTCGCATACTAGGTAGCATTCAGTGCCCATACTTGCCTTTGTGCGGCCTAATACTTATAAAAACATAGAGTTGCAAGAGAACTACAAAGGCTATCCAATCCAACCCTATGATGCAAATACACAATCAATGCATTCTCAACAGAAGGCCATCCAGCCTCTGTTTAAAAACTGCTAGAGAAGGAGACTCTACTATTTGTGCCTGTCTGAACTACGGGAATGAAAACCACTAAAGTAGCTCATCCAGTCTCTGATTAGGCATGCCTGGACATATCCTCTATCTCAAATCCATTCATTGTGAAATCAAAGTGAGGCTGCTGTCATTTTACTAGAAATTCAGTAAGA
Source organism: Anolis sagrei ordinatus (assembly GCF_025583915.1). Lineage (NCBI taxonomy): Eukaryota > Metazoa > Chordata > Lepidosauria > Squamata > Anolidae > Anolis > Anolis sagrei. The sequence goes on from NW_026845477.1 coordinate 111,135,904, forward strand.
TGAACAGAAAGATAGAACGTTGCTTCTGTAGCAACACCCATGAAGTTTGTAAAACTCACCTCTCTCAGTGTGAAATCAGAAGTCAACATGTTAAACTCAGTCTATAAAATCTTTAGCATGCTGCTACCTTGCTCTTATATCCCTGGGGTGAAAATCATCCCTAAGGTGAGAAGCCCTCAGCTGTTTTAAGACTACAGCTCTCAGAATTTCTCATCACAGATGGGAGTTGCAATCCAGCCCAGATGGAGAGCTGCATGATTCCCACTCCTCCCCAACCCAAGAAAACAGCAACATTTTATGTCATGGCTTTCACAAAGGAGTTTGTCAGTGTTTCTCAACCTTCTGAATACCGCAACCCCTTAATACGGTTTCTTATGTTGTCTTGACCCCCAAACACAAAAGTATTTTCGTTGCTACTTCATAACTGTGATTTTGCTACTGTTGTGAATCGTAATGTAAATATCTGATATGGAGAATGTATTTTCATTCACAGGACCAAATCTGGCACAAATAACTGATACGCCCACATTTGAATACTGGTGAGGTAAGGATTGATTTTGTCATTTGGGAGTTGTAGTTGCTGGGATTTATAGTTAACCTACAATCAAAGAGCATTCTGAACTCCACAAATGATGGAATTGAACCAAACACAAAATTCCAATGACCAAGAGAAAACATTGGAAGGGTTTAATGGGGATTGACCTTGAGTTTTGGAGTTGTAGTTCACCTACATCCAGAGAGCACTGTGGACTCAAAAAATGACAGATCGGGACCAAACTTGGCACAAATCCTCAATATGCTCCAATGTGAACACTGGTGGAGTTTGGGGAAAATGGATCTTGATATTTGGGAGTTGTAGTTACTCTGATTTATAGTTTACTTACAATCAAAGAGCATTCTGAACCCCACCAGTGATAGAACTGGGCCAAACTTCCCACACATGACCAACAGAAAATACTGTTTTCTGATGGTCTTTGGCAACCCCTTTGACTCTACTCCTTGGAGGGGTCCTGACCTCCAGGTTGAGAAACGCTGCTCTATGTGCAATTACAATTAATCAGATATGCTTTCTGTATGGTCATACTGTTCAGGTGTACGACCTATGATTAAACACTGTAGGTTTTATGGCAGTTGGGAAATAAGAAGCTTTGCATGTCCACATGAACACAATGATCAAACTTTTAAACAAATCACATTGCTATAGCACAAGGCACTGTTCTGTTAAGTGTTGTTGAAATGGACATTGCTGCCTGTAAACAACAGTATGTCTGGAATTCTTTTTCCAGTTTCCCTGACTGATAGTCAGAGATAACATCAGCAGAAGGAAAATTGATAGTTCATAAGTGAAATATAGGCACTTATACTTGGGGGCCGTGGTGGCAGAGCAGGTTAAACCGTTGAGCTACTGTACTTGCTGACTGGAAGGTTGATGGTTCAAATCCGGGGACAGGGTGAGCTCCTATAGTTAGCCCCAGCTTCTGCCAATCTAGCAGTTTGGAAACATGCAAATATGAGTGGATCAATAGGTACCGCTTTTGCGGGAAGGTACTGAGACTCTGCCACACTCAGAGGCAGTGTATTCTATTTTCAAAAAGCTCTTATCATCTAATGTTTAAGTGGAATTTCTTTTCCAATAATTTGAATCCATTGTTTTGTCTCCTAGCCTCTCGAGCAGCAGAAAACAAACTTGTTTCATTCACTGAAGGAATGAACTTCCATGTAAAGAAAGGAAAAGTTTTATATATTGGGCTCAAGCTAAATGTGAAATGACATGTCATGGTTTATAAAGTTCAGCAACAGCATTAGGTAATTCTGTGACGTGGCCATGTTTAAAAAGGATATAGAAAAGGACAAACAGAAATATCCAGGTGCTGGAATAACTCCCTTATGTGGGAAGTCTACTTTCTGGGGGGTTTTGTGTATAGAATAGATAAAACCACTGAGCTTCTGAACTTGCTGACTGAAAGGTTGGCGGTTCGAATCCAGAGAGCAGGATGAGCTTCCACTGTTAGGCCCAGCTTCTGCCAACCTAGCAGTTCAAAAACGTGCAAATATGAGTAGATCAATAGATATTGCTACGGTGGGAAGGTAATGATGCTTCATGCAGTCATGCTGGCCACATGACCCAGGAAGTGTCTATGGACAACACTGGCCCTTTGGCTTAGAAATTGAGATGAGCACCACCCCACAGAGTCGGACACGATTAGACTTCATGTCAAAGGGAAACCTTTACCTTTACTATACTTGAGGGTTATTATTCAACTCTTAAGATATATGTACAGTATATGTGCATATCTCTCTCTCCATTAAATCAGCGCAAAGCAGAAACATTGAAAGAAACGTTCACCAACCAACATTTTAAAATTGCGGGTGATCAAATTGTATTATTTTAGAGATGCCTTATCATTGACTCCATCTCAGTTCAGGTTACATCATATACCAGCCCAATAATCTCCATGATCAAAGTAATAATCCACTTTGCACAGAGCTACAAGGAAACAGCAGCATCAACAATTCTGTGCAATTTGGAAGTGCCTGCTGGTAGCTACAAATAACTTAACCACAACTCCCGTGCTGCTGGGGACAGGGCAAAAAAACAATGCACACCAAAACAAAAGCAAGAATTGCTTGGGTGGCATTTGCCCCAGCCACAATTACAAGTAATAAGGACTCCAGGCTTGCAACCCGTATCCTGAATCTCACGTCCTGTCCTGGCACTCCTAGAACGAAGGAGTGGTACTTGTTGGAGCAGGGTGGGTGGGTGGCGTCATGTGGTAGTTAAAAGAGAGAGAGGGAAGCGAGAGAGAGAGATTTCCAAGCCTCTCCAGTCTTATCTCCAGTGCAGATTAATTACCACTGTTTCCTGTGCATTCTCAAGTATGGTTATGCCTCCCTTGATACTTTTTTCTTACACTCTTCCACAGGGGAAAGAAGATATTAACAGTGCAAAGAGGAGTGGTTTTCAGCTTGGATTTTTGCTCTCCTTGTTCAGAGTTTTTTAACCCCTTCACTGGAATACCTGAGGAATGTATTTCTGGAAATTATTATGCTTGATCTAAAATTATTACATTTTTATATTACAATTATGAACAGCCATCACAAACCTTTCTCCAAATCAAGGGCGGGCAATCATGAGAGGTTATCGGGCTGCATTATGCCCTATAGGAGACCTTGGAGGGATACAGCTTTTCAGCACACCTCCACTGAGCCTTTTAAGCCCAGAAGATGGCTTTTTGACATCAGATAACCATGAAGTCATGCTGGCCACATGACCTTGGAGTGTCTACGGACAACGCCGGCTCTTCGGCTTAGAAATGGGGATGAGCACCAATCTCCCAGTCGGACAAGAGTGGACTTAATGTCAGGGGAAAACCTTTACCTTTGCTTAATGACCAGAAGTCATTTGCTGTGTTAAAATAAGGTTTCCTAAATGTAAACTTAGATTATGGCAACCAGATTTATTGATAACTGGCAAGTAGAGGGGGAAAATGTGAAGGCAGTGACAGACTTTGTATTTCTAGGAGCGAAGATTACTGCAGATGCAAACTGAAGTCAGGAAATCATAAGACGCTTACTTCATGGGATGAATGACCAATCTGGATAAGATAGTGAAGAGTAGAGGCATCACACTGGCAACAAAAATCTACATAGTTAAAGCAATGGTATTCCCTGTAGTGACCTATGGATGCGAGGAAGGCTGAGCGAAGGAAGGTAGACACTTTTGAATTATGGTGCTGGGGGAAAATTCAGAGAGTGCCTTTGACCACAAGAAGATCCAACCAGTCCATACTCCAGGAAATAATGCCTGACTGCTCACTGGAGGGAAAGATATTAGAGGCAAATAATGAGAAGACAGGAAAGCTTGCAGAAGATAATGATGTTGGGGAAAATGGAAGGAAAAAAGAAGAGGGGTCGACCAAGGGCAATATGGATGGATGGTATCCTTGAAGTGACTGGCTTGAGTTTGAAGGAACTGGGGGGAGGAGGGAGCACAAGGAGCTCTGGCATGGGCTGGCCCATGAGGTCATGAAGAGTCTGAAACGACTGAACTAAAAACAACAACAAAACCTAAAATGGGGGTGGAGGTGCCCTCATGCATCTAAAGGGTATTTTGGGAAGGGCAAAATTGTCCCACCCTGTCCACTAGGCCTGGGTAACAACGGAAAAATTTGTTTCTAAAATCGATTCATTTTTTGGGGGTTTTTGCATTTCGTTATTTAAAATAATTACAAAATTTTCCTTTTAAAAAGTTCGATATTTACGAAATTTCGTAAATGGTAAAAAATTAACGAATCGATTTCCGAAACAATAACGAATCGATTCGTTAATGGCGGACGCGACCGCGAAATATGCTAAAAAACCTCCAAAAACTTCAGAAACTTCCCTCTCCCTCTGTTGTTGACTGTTGGTGTGATATTATAATTTTTTTTCACTAATTAAACAAAAAACTTGCCCCAGACATGCGGAAATAATAACGAAACGACTTCAAAACAATAACGAAACGAATACAATAACGAAATACGAAGCATTTACAAAACTATTTAAAAATTCGTTTTTTAAAAAAATTGCTCCAGAATGGTTCGTTATCGTTTTGTAATTAAAAAAAATAACAAATTATTAACGAATTACGAATTAACGAAACGAAACCGCCCAGCCCTACTGTCCACCCCTGCTCTTAATGTAATTTTCTTTCAGTGTTAATCAGCAGGAGAAGCTGACGTGCGCATTCAAACGCACACCTGAGAATAGCTTCCAAGATCATTTCAGATCGAGTAGGCATCCCATGCTTAATGAGAGAAGAGAGTTATCTCAGTGCCAGGTCTAGCCAAACCATGAGCAGCAGCAGTGTAATTACCATATTATTCCTACCTCACCTTCTGTTTCTGTTTAGTGTGTCATCAGAATCAAAGATCCTGGTTTGCTGCCTTAACCAAGCCAGGATTCATAAACTAGGAACAAACTTTAGTTCCTGGCTTACAATGAGGTCAATTAAAAGAGATACAAGTTTCTACAACATGAGCAGATCCTTTCCAGTTTGTTTAGTTGTTCACACTAGGAGGAGGAATCAGGTAATTGAGACTGGACTGCACCCATCAAGACAGAACTCTTACTCAAGAATGTGTCACTATTCATGAATTATTGTTCTATGCAAATATAGTCAGCCCTTTGTAAATTCTGCCAGAGGTTAATCACAGAATTGTGCCAGAGGCCTAAAGAGAACATTTCTCCAGTCATTTTTAAGGACCGTATCACATTAGCATATGGATTCACCATGCATCATGGTGAATCCATGGGGTCTTGGTGCGGGGTATGGACAGCCTGTCTCTCGATGCCCTGCAGTGCCCGATTTATCACTGACCCCAAGCCACGGGGGAAGCGTCTGCCACCTAGCTTCTCCCCATTGTTATAAATGCAACATAGAAAGCCTCCCGTATTGCCACAATGGTGGCGTGTGCTGCTTCCTCTCCCCTTTCACCCTGGACTCCCACTGGAAGTACATGTACCTCGTGTTATGGGCTCCATGGCAAAAGGGGGGAGGAATTGGCGTATGATGGGCAAATTAGCCCGTATGATGAGGTCGTAAGTCCTTCTGGGTGATTCTATGTTAGGCTATGGCCAAAAGCCCCAAACATCATTCACTTCAGGTAAGAAAACCAGGGTTTCAGATTATGTAAAAATTGTATTACATGAAAGGTCCTGGAATGGATTCCTGCATAATATGTGAGCTTACCGGAAATTTATAGAGCCCCTGGAGAATCTTTGCAAGTTTCAGCAACAAATAAAGTAATCCTCACAAGTTGCTGGAAGTTGTTGCTCTGCTAGTTGAGCGGGAGATTGACATAAAGCGCTTTCTTCTCTGCCTGGAGCTAAGCCCTGGATGTGGAGAACTTGCACCCTGGTCTCCTGCCTAGAAATGACTCGTGAAAACTGGTGACTTAAGGCCAGTCCTTGAGACCTGGCAAACCCACCCATCCCATGCATTTATTTCCTAAAACACGATATAATCCTATCTGATACAGGTACTTATGCCATACAAAAAATACTGGCAGTCCCTAAGTTACAAACAAGATCGGTTTTGTTGGTTTGTTCGTAAGTTAAATTTGTATGTAAGTCGGAACAGTTACTTTTTAAAGTGTAGCGATAGATAGGTTAGCCTTGGATAGCATAAGGAAGGGTGTAGTGTTTGTTTTGCTATCTGTGCCCTGTTGAGAATATTTCACTCCACTTTCTGTCCCTGTGAGAATTGGATTTTGAAAAAAATTGGCTTTTTGTGGAAACAAGAATTAGTGTTAAAGCTTCAGTGGAGACACTGATAACTCTTCCAGGAGGGAATTTCCCTACAGAGGGGTAGACTTTTCTCACTTCTTGTTCTTAACTGTGAGTCAGATGTTTGTAACTTGGGGGACTGCCTGTACATATGCCATATAAAACCTCTGCTTTGTAGAAGATACTGTGAAGGCAACACCAGGCAAGCTTGGCAACACAAATAAGAAATGGGATTCAAAAGAACATGATTGGAGACATACTCTCTTACAGTTCCAATTAATATCTTGTATCACTTTTCCAGCTGTAATTAAAATCCTCTAGTTTCTCTCTTTCCCTTCTGTTTTCTCCCTTTTTCCTCAAATTACTCCAATTCAAAGAAAAAAATATTTGTACTCCATTAAGGCAAGCTGAGCAGCATTTCGTAATGTATATTAATAACTTTAGGCATGGAGCCCCTGGTGGTGCAGCAGATTAAACCGCTGAGCTGCTGAACTTGCTGACCGAAAGACTGGCAGTCCGAATCCAGAGAGTAGAGTGAGCTCCCACTGTTAGGCCCAGCTTCTGCAAACCTAGCAGTTTGAAAACATGCAAATGTGAGTAGATCAATAGGCACTGCTTCTGCGGGAAGGGAACACCGCTCCATGCAGTCATGCTGGCCACATGCCTTGGGAGGTGTCTACAGACAATGCCGGCTCTTCAGCTTAGAAATGGAGATGAGCACCACCCCCCAGAGTTGGACATGACTAGACTTAATGTCAGGGGAAACCTTTATAGCTTTAGCTATCTTGACTATGTTGCATGACCACATGTGTCTTGGTTTTGTCTGTGAAATATTGGAGGGTACCTGCTAAGCCTCTGAGTCCTTCCTGCCTTTATATCTGATCTTCCACCTAGCTGCAAGCAGAACAATGTATAACAGTCCCCACTCCCTTCAGGGTGGACAAGGCACCATGCAACTGCCCCTTGTCTCCTTTCTGAATGGGCAGTACTTTGTTACCCAAGAGTCACAGCCTTTACACTTTACCTTTGTCAAGGCCAGAAGAAGTGTAAACAATCTCACTGGCCCACAAGTATCAAAGGCTGATGTCAAGCCTTGGGCAGTTTGCCTTTGTCCGCAAGGAAATAATTGACAAAATTTGTGACTGAGGCATGCCTCAGGCTTGAAAGCCAACTAGAGTAATGAGGCAGGGAAGACTATTTCACAATATTTGTTGAGATGGTTGCCTGGCTACAATGTCCAGTAATTGCCAGAATCTCTAGATAAGTGACCCTTGGCAGGAAACACAGAGACGGCCAGGCCCACTTGAATGCAAAGAAATGCCTCATGCTGATTAACCACAGTGTTACGAGACATGCTTCTGCATTCACAGAAATAAGGCCTTCCCACTGCCTTGGATCCCTAGTCACTTCCTCATGCCCTCTGGAGAGACGTCCTTAAAAGACACTGAGAAACGCTAATTGATTAAAATGCGGCACAATTGCCTACTTTGGGCAAAGTCTTATTAGTCTAATATGCTGATATGGACCAACAAAATTGGGTGAGTGGGTAAATCGGTAGGGAACTGGCACAAAGGACCAGCAGATGGGAGGGGGTCTTAGGGCCTGACCGTGTTGTATATGGTTCTGCCTTTCTTGTTATTGTCATTTCAAAGAAAGTGATAATGGCATATACAAAATTTGAAAGCTCAGTAAAATCTTCTTGGCTGGTTTGGAATTGCTATTCTCATTGCTCCCAAATAGATGTAGATCTGAATCCTGGTTCAGCCTGTATGTGTTGTGTGGACAGAGGTTAATGCACCTCTACACTGCTTTATTTGGCAGTGTAGATGCACCCCCCAGAAGCCCCTACCCAACTCACCTATAGTCACCCTTCAGGGACCGAGAGCAGGGCCTCCCCAGATGATCTTAGAGTCCGAGATGGTTCATAAGGAGGGATACGTTCAGACAGGTAAGCTGGGCTGGAACCGTTTAGACTAAAGCCAGCACTTTGCCAGCTATGTCGGCATATTGGGCAGAAGGCAGAGACTGCAGAAATGTGGCTTGGAGCTGGCAGGTTCGATCTGTCTTCTCTCGCCACTGCTGCACAATCCTTGGAAATGTGCAGTCACCAATGTAGTGCACCAACAGGATCCCACCCTTTGCAAGTGCATGGATCACACTGCATGGATCACACTGAGAGAGATCAGCTGACAGAAGCTGACTGTCAAGTAGAGCAGTCATTCTTAGTCTATAGCTATTTGGGAGCAATGAGAACAGCCATTCTGAACTAGCCAAGAAGATTTAACTAGGCTTTCAAATTTTGTTATTTGTCATTATTACTTTCTTTGAATGACACTATCAAGAAAGGCAGAACAATATACAACATGGTCAGGCCCCAAGACCCTCTCCAATCCATCTTTGATCCAATAGATGCTTGGACCTGCTCCCAAAATCCATAGGAATCTGCCATAAGAAGAAGGAGGAAGAGGAGGAGGAGGAGGAGGAGGCACAACTCTGTGGCCCAAATGATTCATTGGAACTTATGTCACAAGTACCACCTACCAGCAGTAAAGAATTGGTAGGCTCATAAACCTGCAAAGGTCATACAAAATGAGCACGCAAAAATACTGTGGGACTTTCTAATCTAGACTGACAAAATTTTGGAACTCAATGCACCAGCCATCACAATTGTAGAAAGGAAAAAAAGTTTGGATTATTAATGTCGCCATATCAGGTGACAGGCGAATTGATGAAAAACAACAGGAAAAACTCGGCCGTTATCAAGTCTTCAAAATTGAACTGCAAAGGCTCTGGCATAAACCAGCATAGGTGGTCCCAGTGGTCATTGGCACACTGGGTGCCATGCCAAAAGATCTTAGCCGGCATTTGGAAACAATAAACATTGACAAAATCATGATCTGTCAACTGCAAAAGGCCACCTTACTTGGATCTGCACGCATCATTCAAAAATACACCATACAGTCCTAGACTCTTGGGAAGTGTTCAACTTGTGATTTTGTGATACGAAATCCAGCATATAGATTTCGTTTGCTGTGATATACTGTGTTTTTGTGTCAGTAAAATAATAATAATAATAATAATAATAATAATAATAATAATAATAACAACTTTATTTTTATACCACACCACCATCTCCGCGAAGGGACTCAGGGTGACTTATAAGGGGACAAGCCCGAAAATACAGAGTAAAAACATTTTAGTTCTCTGTAGCTCCATACTGACTGGAGCTACTGAGAACTAAAATTGCAAACATGTAGAGAGCCAAATCCTCAACAGGTGGATGAAACTTCACCAAGTACTATTCAGATTAGTCATTAATTGGTTTGCGGCTGAGAGAAGATTTCCATGTGCATGAAATTGTGACTTTTTTGTTTGTTTGACATAAGTTGTCAAACAAAACCCTTTCTAGTTTCTTTCAGAAATGAGGTAAGCACTTTCTTTCACCACGTCCCAATTTTCTGTTGTTTGTAGACATGTTGAAACAGGACAGGCATTAAATGGCAGTTGTATGAAATATTATGGTTGTTAGACACCCAGTATACTACAAAACTGTGGATTCTCTCCCCCCCCCCCCCAATCACACACACACACACACACGAGGGTGGGTCAAAAAGTTTTGTCTCCTGTGTCATTAAAATGTTATAAATGAACATATAAGAGCAGAAGTTGCTACAGATCATAACCTGAACTCTACTCTACTCAAAACTACTGTTCAACATAATTACCATCAATTTGTACACATTTGCGCCATCATTTAACCCATGTATAAAACCCATTTTGGAAAAATTAGGGTTTTGCCATGATTTTAAAGCTGCTTTAACATCATTCAATGTCAGACTACACAAAGAAGCTAGAGGTCCCCTGAAAGACTACCTATGTGGTTTCAGATTCAATGACTTGAATGACATTAAAACAGCTTTAAAATGATGGGTCATGATGCAAAACCCTGAATTTTTCCAAAATGGTTACGATGCTTGGGTTAAATGATGGGGCAAATGTGTAAAATTTGATGGTGAATATATTGAACGGTAGTTTTGTGTAGAGGATAGTTCAGGCTATGATCTGTAGCAACTTCTGCAGTTATAGGTTCATTTAGAACATTTTTATGACACAGGAGGCAAAAAATTTTGACCCACCCTCGTAAACCCCATAAATAAATACATGATGAGCAGAGATGCAGAATTTTGGAAATGCTGAAACCATGGAAAATGCCTGTCTCTTTAATATCCCCAACGCCCCTCCCTCCAGAAAAACCTGACTTTTTCAGAATAATGGAAGAAGAACAATATTAACTCCCTTTACAGATTGAAAATTCACTTTGTTATTTTTAGGGATTTCAACTGCATTATATATAACCTGGTTTCTTTTTGAAGTTTTATGTTTGGAACTGTAAAAATTACCTAAACTACAGAAATCTTTCTGGTTTTGCTAGTTTACAAATAATGGTGGTGGTGGTGGGGGGGTAATAAAAACATAAGGGACCATCAACATTAGTGAAACCAATCCATAATTTTATCTCATTTAGTCCTCTATAATGTCAAACAGACACACATAACAAATATCTGAGAAAAGGAAACCAAGACCAGAAATTGCAATGATACTGTACATAATCTTCCCTAAAGGGCTACCTGCTAAATAGTTTTTGGAAATAATGTCCGTAAGTAATTATATTAACACCTTATCATAAATATGTTAATCGTATTCTTTAATCCAGTTTTCACAAAAAAAAATGCTATTGAAAAAGTGTCAAAAACAGGTTTTCCGGCATTTTTTTTTTAGTTTTTCCCTCTGGAATTTCACATCTCTACATGTCAGAGAACAACACAGGGACTGTTTGTCTCAAGTGACACAAGCAGCAAACATTTTTGGCATGTCTGAACATAACTTCACTTACAACACACTTGCTACTACTGCATTATTCTGTTCTGTAAAGTAAAGAGAAGAGAATCTGCCTAGATTGTTTAAATAATGTACAGTTGGCAGGTTGTACAATTCTACACCCACAATGGGTAAAAACTAGGCGCTTAAGCACTTGTCTCAGTAGAAATTTCCTTCTTTTGGCAGAAACCTCTTCTGCCAGATGAGCTCAGAAATCTGCCAAAGTAATTATTTGCCAACAGAACTGTTCTCCTAGTTAAGATGTTTTGACATAAGGGCCAAAAGTGGTGGGGAGCGGTGGTTGAAAGGGCAGGGTGAGAAAGGAGCCAAATTATCCTGGACTGAAACTTCTTACCACCCAATGACACAGCCGTAACTCTGGAACAAAGTTGGGCGAGAGTGAGAATAGTCCTAAATAATTTCCAAGATCATCAGATTGGGAGTGGCATGGATCTAATAAAGCAGTGGTTCTCAACCTGCGGGTCCCCAGATGTTTTGGCCTTCAACTCCCAGAAATCCTAATAGCTGGTAAACTGGCTGGGATTTCTGAGAGTTGTAGGCCAAAACATCTGGGGACCCACAGGCTGAGAACCACTGTAATAAAGCATCACTTGATCCAGAGGTTGCTCAGCTGGTCCTTGGACACCTTGGCTGGTGAGAATGATTCTTTTTGAAAGAGCACTGATGGCCAGCCAGTAGAGCTAAAGCTCAGGACCAATGAAGATGTGTCCTTAACTTTCATAGAATCAAAGAATCATAGAAGTTGGAAGAGACCTCATGGGCCATCCAGTCCAACCCCCTGCCAAGAAGCAGGAAAATTGTATTCAAAGCACCCCCAACAGATGGCCATCCAGCCTCTGTTTAAAAGCTTCCAAAGAAGGATCCTCTACCACACTCCAGGGCAGAGAGCTCCACTGCTGAACAGCTCTCACATTCAGGAAGTTCTTCCTAATGTTCAGATGGAATCCCCTTTCTTTTAGTTTGAAGCCATTGTTCCGCGTCCTAGTCTCCAGGGAAGCAGAAAACAAGTTCACTCCCTCCTCCCTGTGACTTCCTCTCACATGTTTATACATGGCTATCATGTCTCCTCTCAGCCTTCTCTTCTTCAGGCTAAACATGCCCAGCTCTTTAAGCCGCTCTTCATAGGGCCTGTTCTCCAGACCCTTGATCATTTTAGTCGCCCTCCTCTGTACATATTCCAGGTTGTCAATATCTCTCTTCAATTGCGGTGCCCAGAATTGGACACAATATCCTGAACTCTTACATGGCTTGGTTTTGGTGCTAGTTCTTAATAAAGACTACCTGTGGAACCTATGCAGCTGTAGCACAAGGCCAGATTATACTGGGCTGTTTTTGTAGTGTTTGTTTTAAGTTGAAGGAATACAACTTGTTCATTATTATTGTTTTATTGTGTGTATTTTTAGCATGCATTGTGCTGATTATGGTTGGGTTGATCATTCTGACTGTGGTGATTCCAGTAATCATTGAGGATTGTGCTGATTATGGATGGTTTGTTTTGTGCTGATTATGTTTTATTTGAGCTTTCCTCTGTTTGTTCTATCCTCCTCCTCTGGACTGGTGTCACAGGGTGAGGGCTTTAAACCTTTGCCCTTGCCGCCTACTGTTTTCTCAGGGCCAAAATCTTCCACGCTCCCATGACAAATAGCAGGAATAGGGGAAGTGATCTGGATTGGAATCATGTAAGGAATAATGGATTAAAGACACTCTCTACTATCCTACAGTGCGGATTCAATTTACCCCCTATGTTTTTGTTACAGTAGAATCTCGCTTAACCAATTTTGCTCATCCAACATTCTGTGTTTGCCTCCCACGCAGATCCACAACTTTTTCAATACATTGCAGTGTTTTGGTGCAAAATTTGTAAATACAGTAATTACTACATAACGTTACCATATATTGAACTGCTTTATTTGTTGATTTGTTGTGAAACATGATGTTTTGGTGCTTTATTTGTAAAATCATAACGTAATTTGGGGTTTAATAGGCTTTTCCTTAATCCCTCCTTATTATCCAAAATGTTCATTTATCCAGCGTTTGTTTATGTTGGATAAGTGAGACTCTACTGTATTCACTAAACAAAATCATACAGAAGCAAATTGAATAGTTAGAATCACACATAATTTGGTCCTATGGCTGATGCTCTGTCTATATGTCTGTATCAAAATAGTGTTTTTTAAAAGTCATATGTATCTGTTTATAAAAACAGGGACATGGCCCTTAAAGCAACCTTGATTACTGAAGGGAGGATATGGGGGTATTGACAAGCTGTGTTGGCATGTTTCCCATCTTTTTGGCTGTTCAGATTTTCTACATAAATACAGGACTTTATCACATGAGGTAGGAAAACTGGTGTTGCAGCTGGGCCATCACTACATCACACCTTGTGTATCCAGTGACTGGTTTCTCTCCTCCCGCCATTATTTTCCCATTCTGTGGTGGTGCAATTGGTAAAACCGTTGAGCTGCAGAACTTGCTGACTGGAAGATTAGTGGTTTGAATCCACGGGATGGGGTGAGCTTCCATTGTTAGCCCCAATTCCTGCCAACCTAGCAGTTTGAAAACATGGAAATGTAAGTAGATCAATAGGTACCACCTTGGTGGGAGAGTAAACAGTGCTCCATGCAGTCATGCTGGCCACATGACCTAGGAGGTGTCTATGGACAATGCAGGGTCTTTGGCTTAGAAATTGAGATGAGCACCACCCCATAGAGCCAGAGATAAGTACCACCCACAAAACCCAGAGATGAAGGGGAGGCCTTTACCTTTATCTGTATGTATCTGTGTTTCATTATTTTGAGGCATTGAATGTTTGTCTTGTGTCTGTATATGCTGAAATCTGCCCTGAGTCCCCTCAATATAAGTTGTTGTTGTTGTTGTTGTTGTTGTTGTTGTTGTTGTTGTTGTTGTTATCCCTAGTTATCAATGAGTAGAACTGTTTGGCAGCTCCCAAACCCACAATGTTCCTGTCTACTACTGCAATGCAATGAGTCCCTTTCACTTCTGTGCCAGAATACTGGCAATGACATGATGTCAGTGGATGGGATTCCCCTCCTCTTTCTTGCTATGCCCAGGCTATTCTTTTTTAAATTTTATACACATATTTATCTTTGTTTGCTTTTCATACCTTTCATTTTTTGGGGAAGGTGGGCTGGGGTGAAAACAGCTGATCCAAGAGACCAGGGGATGTCAGAGATGCCAAAAAAGTCTCAGGGGTCAGAAATCTATACTTTGCTAGCCTCTGATTTAGGATTCTTTCACATTACACAATTCTAATACTTCTACAAAAAAACATCTACAAGATGAAGACTCTGGAATGATAGCCTGAAGAAAGGGCCTGGTGGATCCTTCCTTTTGCATGAAACAAAAGTACCAATTTGAAAGCAAGTGAGAGCAACTCACAGAAAATTTGAGGTCACCTTACTGCACTATAGGAACATAAAAAAGCAGCTGAAGTGCATGTGAAAATCCCCAAAGGCGATGGAGATTTACTGTGCATTCCCAAAAATGTTTGAAGTATAACCACATAGACTTACACAAGGATATATTTAAATAGATAAATAAATCTTGAGAGCTTATGATCAAGAAATTAATTTGGGAAAATCCTTAACAGAAATGTTCTATCTGCATAGAGGTTTTCCATATTTCAGCACTAAAAAAATGGAACAGAACTCTTAAAACAATGTATATACAGCTCACAATGGGCAACTAGAACCAACAAGGTGTAGTTGTTTGAGAATCGGACTAGGACTTCAGGTGACCAGGGTTTACTTTGCCATGGAAACTCACTGATGACTTTGGGCAAGTCACACACTCTCAGCTCCTGAGGAAGGCAATGGCATATCCCCTTTGAGTAAGTCTTCCCAAGGTTTGACTCAGGATCACCATAAGTCAGAAATAACCTGAAGGCACATAGCAACATGACTTTGTCTCCCAAAGTGTTGGGAAGTAAATTTTTGAAAAAAGTAAAGAAACACAAAGCTGGATGTTCATGGAATGAGACCAAAAGGTACAAAATAAGGGGTGGGGGGGGGGGAAATGTATTAATAGATATAAGCAAGTTAAAATCAACATCATATATGACCTGTAGSCTCTATCATCAAGCTAAACCACATAGCAGCTATTGATCCACAATACCCTTGCAGGATAAATAGAGAAAAAGTTGGATGAAGAAGGTTCTAAGTCAAGGGTCCCCAAACTAAGGCCTGCGGTCCATATGTGGCCCTTCAAGATAATTTACCCACCCCTGCCCCTCACCCTAAATTTTAGACTTGGAGTCACTCTAAGTCAGAAACGAAGGCACACAACAACAGCAACAACCCTAATTAACTTGACTATCTCAGTAGCCAAAAGCAGGCCTACACTTTCCACTGAAATACTGGTAAATTTATGTTGGTTAAAATGATTCTTCATTTAAATATTGTATTGTTCATTCATGGGTCCCCCGTCCCCCCCACTATAAATAAGGTATGTTCAGCATGCATAGGAATGTTTTTTTCAAACTAATGTCCAAAGTTCTTTCTTGTTATGTGAATTTTGGCTTTCTCCCCCAATGCAGGTCCTGGTAGAAGCATCTCTACTCCATCTGCAGTCTCTCAAGAGCCTCCCTTTGTCCCTTTGCCTTTCTCCCGTTTTCCAGATTGCAAACATTGAAAATCACTTACACCATCACTTCCTTTGATGCTTTTTATATTTCCTGTCTGTTCTTTTCCAAGGTCTTTGCTGCTTCCACCACTCATTTATAGGTTTTTCTCTCTGCATTCTCCTTCCATAAGATTAAATCAGTTTGACCAGATGCAGCCTGAGGCCTCTCTGACATTGAGGCCAGTTACTTTTTGAAACTCCACCATTACAGTCCAACAAAAAAATTCCATTTTGCCATTCAATATAGATTATTTCCCGTTCCATTACAGACTGTTGCCTACTTACCCCAGATTCAGAAGGATCTGGCAACCAACCTAGCTCATTCTGGGCAGTACTCGTATCAAGAAGATTCACTGGAACAAAAATACAAAAAGAGATTAGAGGGACAAGTGTCAGACAGGTGTCAAAGTCTTAAGTGCTGAGATGACAGAAGAACATACAAGATCAACCAAGTTTGATGCTTTTGTCAATCAATAGCTGTATGTAATTCAGAATCAGAATACAAGCTGAAAGGCAGCCTCTTGCTTGCTATAAGCCCCAACATATCCTTAGCCTTGGTTGTTAAAGGAAGGAAGGAAGGCTATTATCCCCTCTGCTCTAGGTACATGGGAAGGCAGCTTTGCCATCACATACATAGGCAACAGAAAGTTATATTCTATAACAAGAGACCCAGAAGTGTTGTCAAAAAGTAACAAGGTATATTGACTGACAAATAGAGAACATCAATATATTTGGAGGACAGTGGTGGTGAGATCATGATAAGCGGTGTTACAGATTACACAACTTGACTTTGCTTGCTTGACAGGACTCTCCGTTCCTTTGAGCTCCCTTTGCACCTCTTCCCATTTGCTATGGAAGATCTTCCACACATCTTCAGTACATTTGGCAGGCATGCATGCCTTGGGTAGTAGTGGGGATGGAAAATCTTTTTCCCATAGAGCATGTGTTGTTTTGAAGAATAATACAGTAGAGTACAATGAGCCCTCCACATTCACTGGGGTTAGGGGGTTAGGAGAATAGGACCTCTGTGGAAGTGAAAAACTGAAGGAACACCTCTCTAGGAATTTCTAGATCCTCCAACACAACTTTATGGCCAACTTGTAATGGATGCTGACCATAGAACCCCACTGGAGGACCTAGAGCAGTGGTTCTCAACCTGTGGGTCCCCAGGTGTTTTGGCCTACAGTTCCCAGAAATCCCAGCCAGTTGACCAGCTGTTAGGATTTCTGGGAATTGAAGGTCAAAACATCTGGGGACCCACAGGTTGAGAACCACTGACCTAGAGATTATTAGAGAACTATTCTGTCTGGGAATCTCCAACTCCTCCAGTGTGACTCTGTGATCAGCTTTCAAAGGATGTTGCATTGAAGTATGCAGACATTTGTGGAGAGAACATTGTAATTAAATCCATGAATAATAAAATCCACAAAAGTCAAACCCACAAATGTAGAGAACTAACTGTACTAATGCTGAGTATAGGATAAAATACATTAGCTATTGTGTTTTTAATAGCAAACAGGCTAGATGTATAATAAAATTCACTTATATATATGATTTGGAGAAAGATACAAATGTATTAATTTGTAATAACTGGGACAGAAAGTAAGTAACTTGTGTAACATAATCACAATTCTCCTTTGGAGATACCACTGGCGGTTCACTACTCATCAGATATTTCATGAGAATGTAACTGCTCACCAACCAAATAAATCTGATAATGACTTTCCCACTACTAATACACAATTGAGCCACTAATAAACTGCTGGATAGCTAATAGCATAGCATGCATAGAGCAATTCAATATTTTTGGGAAACACTGAATACTAGGCCTGGGTAACAACGGAAAAATTTGTTTCTAAAATCGATTTGTTTTTGGGGGGGTTTTGCGTTTCGTTATTTAAAATAATTACAAAATTTTCCTTTTAAAAAGTTCGATATTTACGAAATTTCGTAAATGTGAAAAAAATTACAAAACATTAACGAATCGATTTCCGAAACAATAACGAATCGATTCGTTAATGGCGGACGCGACCGCGAAATACGCTAAAAAACCTCCAAAAACTTCTGAAGCTTCCCTCTCCCTCTGTTGTTGACTGTTGGTGTGATATTATAATTTTTTTTTTCACTAATTAAACAAAAAACAACCATAAAACTTGCCCCAGACATGCGGAAATAATAACGAAAACGACCTCAAAACAATAACGAAACGAATACAATAACGAAATACGAAGCATTTACAAAATGTATTTAAAAATTCATTTTTTTAAAAAAATTGCTCCAGAATGGTTCGTTATCGTTTTGTAATTAAAAAAATTAACGAATTATTAACGAATTACGAATTAACGAAACGAAACTGCCCAGCCCTACTGAATACATGGCGGTCAAACTATCACCTCCCATGAGCTATTAGGAGTACTAAAAGTCTACAGCAGTGGTTCTCAAGCTTGCTAATGCTGTGACCCCTTAATGCAGTTCCATATGTTGTGGTGACCCCCAACCATATTATTGTTTTTGTTGCTACTTGATACCTATTATTTTACTACTGTTTTAAATTGTAATGTAAATATCCGATATGCAAGATATATTTTCATTCACTGGTCTAAATTGAGCACAAATACCCAATATGCCCAAATGTGAATGCTAGTGGGGTTGGGGGAGGATTGATTTTGTTATTTGGGAGTTGTCGTTGCTGGGATTTATAGCTTACCTATAATAAAAGAGCATTCTAAACTCCACCAGCAATGGATTTAAACCGAACTTGGCACACAGAACTCCCATGACCAACAAAAAACACTGGAAGGGTTCAGTGGGCATTGGCCTTGACTTTGGGAGTTGTAGTTCACCTGCATCCAGAGGAGTGCTGTGGATTCATGCAATGATGGATCTGGACCAAACTTGGCACTAATACTCAGTATGCCCAAATGTGAACATTGATGGAGTCTGGGGAAAATAGACCTTGATATTTGGGAGTTGTAGTTGTTGGGATTTATAGTTCACCTACAATCAAAGAGCATTCTGAACTCTACCAACAATAGAATTGGGTCAAATTTCTCACAAAGAATCCCAGTGACCAACAGAAAATACTATGTTTTCTGGTGGTCTTTGGCGACCCCTTTGACAACCCCTCATGACCCCCTCAGGGGTCCCGACCCCCAGGTTGAGAAACACTGGTCTACAGGAACTTTTTCACCCATTTTTCTGTATTTGGGACTTTGTTAATGTTTCCTCACCAGATAAATAATATCAACTCCAGAGCTGATTTAGGGCTCTTCCACATAGTCATATAACCCAGAATATCAGGCAGAAAATCCCACAATATCTGCTTTGAACTGGGTTATCTGTGTCCACACTGCCATATATTCCAATTCAAAGCAGATAATGTGGGATTTTATTCAGCTGTGTGAAAGGGGCCGTAGTCTCCTTTACTGCTTCTAAAAATGTCTCAGAAGTACAGAAAGATCTGGAATACTTTGGACCACCTGCTTCCTCTGAATTTCCTTTCTCTGCTGCAGTTGGGATGTCAGACAAACAGAAATGGAAGAACTTTCTGCAGCCACTTTAAGGAGATTTCCAAGATTAGGGACTTCTCCTTTGTTCTTGGGTCTTTCTGAGCTTGTTGTTGTTCATTCGTTCAGTCGTTCCTGACTCTTCGTGACCTCATGAACCAGCCCACTCCAAAGCTCCCTGTCGGCCGTCACCACCCCCAGCTCCTTCAAGGCCAATCCAGTCACTTCAAGGATGCCATCCATCCATCTTGCCCTTGGTCGGCCCCTCTTCCTTTTTCCTTCCATTTTCCCCAGCATAATTGTCTTCTCTAGCTTTCCTTTCTTCTCATGATGTGGCCAAAGTACTTCACCTTTGCTTCTAATATCCTTCCCTCCAATGAGCAGCCAGGCTTTATTTCCCGAAGTATGGACTGGTTGGATCTTCTGGTTGGGTCAAAGGCATTCCCAGAACTTTCCTCCAACACCACAATTCTACTCTCATTAGCTACTCTCATGAAAACTGTGCCTTTGTAGCTCTAGAGAAAGCTTTGGAGACTTGTGGCATTTTAAATCCACACAATTCTCATTTCTATTGCAACAAAAGCCCATAGCCATCACCTTCACAACCATAGAACACAATTTTATCCCAACAAGATGTCAGAAGGTCAGCTGATTGATGTGATGGAATGTCATATGGACATTTAATGGACATTTGCCACATCAGTGTGAATTTTGAAACATGCATTTAAATCAAAGATATTGTATCAGTTGAAATCATTGAATTACTGCTATATATTTGTTCCTTACAAGAAAATGAATACTGCCATTAATTGTCTATGACTGCAACATGCCAACCAGCCCAAAATAAACCTAAAATTATCTGGGACTTAATAGGGAAAGAAAAATGACACCATAGCTAAGAGCCCTCTTTCCGCAGAGGAGTCACATCTCGCAAAAGGATGAAGTGACAGGGACAAATTATCAGAACAACAAATCAATTAGTGTCGCCTCAGGGAAGGAAGTAGAAGTAGGAATGAGAGGCCAACAAAGATCATGTGAAATACCTTAGGAAGATAAAGTATGTGTTTTAACACAATTTTGTATCCCACTTTATTCATTACAATGAATCCACAATTTGTTCCACTCTATCTCTAAAGGTGAATCTACACTGTAGAATAAATGCAGATTGACACCACTATAGCTGCTGTGGCTGAATGCCATGGAATGATAGAAGCTGTAGTTTAACAAGGTCTTTAATCTTCTCTACCAAAGAGTAGTGGAGCCTCCCAAACTACATCTCTCATGGTTCCATATCATTGAACCATGTCAGTTAAAATGTGAAACTGCATCAGTTCTACAGTTCAGATGCACGCTTAGTTAAGCTTATATCCAGATAAGCTTCGGGTCTTGTTCTGGATTGGTGCAAACGTAAGACTGGTCAGGGGACCAAGAATGCCGTATGGCGGATGCACTGCTTCTCCTTTGTCCTTTGTGTGGGCTTTCTCTCTCTAGTTTTGGTGCCATGACTATGGTTGACTTGGCGGCTACACCTAATCACAACCAGCTCCAAACCAGTTTGCAATCATGATTAGAAAAGAGTTTGCCAGATGCGGTTTGGGCAGTCCAGCAATTATTGCAGAACTCCTTTTCCCTAAGTTCATCCCATAGAAAGGCTGTGACATTTAAAGACCCATAGCTATGTAGACGAAACTAATTGTGGCTGAGGGCTGCTCCTACTCTTCTGCTGCCTCTTCCCACGGCCAATCTTTTAACCATCCACCCTCCTTACCTTACTGCCCATAGGATGAGATCTCTTTTTTCTTTATTTTTGCTTCCTTGTTCTTTCTCATCCTTACCTTTTTCTTTGCCCCTTTGAATTCTGTCCTTGTCATCTGTTTTCCCATATTAATATAAATTTTGCCATTAACTACCTTTGGCCTTCCCCTAGTAACCTATGGATGTGAGAGCTGGACCATAGGGAAAGCTAAGTGAAGGAAGATAGATGCTTTTGAACTGTGGTGTTGGAGGAAAGTGCTGAGTGCCTTGGACTGCGAGAAGATCCAACCAGTCCATATTTTAGGAAATAAAACCTGACTGCTCATTGGAGGGAAGGATAGTAGAGGCAAAGATGAAGTATTTTGGACACATAATGAAAAGGCAGGAAAGCTTAGAGAAGACAATGATGCTGGGGAAAATGGAAGGAAAAAGGAAGAGGGGCCGACCAAGGGCAAGATGGATGGATGGTATCCTTGAAATGACTGGCTTGACCTTGAAGGAGATGGGGGTGGCCACGGCTGACAGGGAGCTCTGGCGTGGGCTGGTCCATGAGGTCACGAAGAGTCGGAAGTGACTGAACGAATGAAAAACAATAAACCTTTGGCCTTGATTGTCCCGCTTGTGTGTAGATCTTGATTTGTGCTTTCATTTTTTGCTTCTCTTCACCCTCAACTCTTCTATCCCTTTTCCTGAATCATGTTGGTTACTATTCAGTGTGACTTTTCCTTTGTTTTTTTTATACCTGTTATTCTCTTTTTTTTGCACTCCTTTAATGCATTCTTTAGCATATACTCAGTGACCATACTCTGGACTTTGCTCCTTTCTTTTAACCCTGTCCTTTTCTTAAGACTTCCTTTGGTTAAGCTTTGCTTTGCATAATCAGAGGATCCTGCCATGTTCAAAATCCCAAAGGGCTGAAAGTGTCTGACACCCTCACAAGTTTGTATGCATGTCTGGAACTAAGATTGTCACCCATGGTTTCTTGCAAGCCTAGGATTTCATGGGAAATTGTGATGGGGTGAAGTGCTTTTATTGATATTTTGATGTAATCATTTTTAAGCAAAGCCATCCTGGCATCTGGAAATTCTTTGAAACTTTCTATCGGGATAAAACAGCTAAGAAAGTCTGGTCTGGAAAATGGGAGTTTGGAGGGGAGAGGCATACAAGCACTATATATAATTGAGTATAAGCCGATCCGACTATAAGCCGAGGCACCTAATTTTACTATAAAAAATCTGGGAAAACGTATAAACCGAGGGTGGGAAATGCAGCAGCTACTAGTAAATTGCAAAATAAAAATAGATACCAATACAATCATATTAATTGAGGCATCTGATGGTTAAATGTTTTTGAATATTTACATAAAACTGTAATTTAAGATAAGACTGTCCAACTCTAATTAAACCATTATTCTAACCTTCTTCGATGTAAATGTGTTTATGTATCCTTCCAATAATAATAGAGTAAAATAATCAATGTAATAATAATAACAATAGGGTAAATAATGAAAATGTAATAAAACAGTAATAATAGAGCAAAATAATCCATGTTAAAATAGAGTAAATTAATAAATGTAAAAATAACAATAATAAAATAAAATAATAAATGTAATAATAATAGTAGAGTAAAATGATAAATGTAATAATAATAATAATAGTAATAATAATAATAATAATAATAATTAGAGTAAAATAACAAATGTAATAAAAATAATAACATAGTAAAATAATAAATCACCTTGACTTGAGTATAAGCCAAGGGGCTTTTTCGGGCTAAAAAAAGGACTGAAAAACTGGGCTTATACTCAAGTATATATACAGTAAGTGCTTTTGAAAGAGAATGGATTTCTCCCCCCCCCCCCCCCGCCCCTCAAACCATATTACTTCCACCGAAAGTAGACTATAGTGTCGCCATGGAAGACCTAGAGATTCCTAGAAAGAATACCCCTCAACCTCTGCAAAAAGTGATCATGGTGAACGGGAGGACCTAAAGATTCCTAAGGTGGTGTTTGCCCAGGTTAAAAAAAAATGAAGGGAGGGTATTTGTGATTTTTCTATTCTTGCAGGAGTCCTGCAAACCTGATCCCAGAGAATGTGGATGTCTGTCTGCAATTATTTTTTTCATTCTTTCTCCCTTAAGGGACTTATTCCGGATGGCCTGCATTTGATAATCCTCCTCCAGAAACTGATTAATGGGATAGTTATCACCTTTATTGCTTTTATATACTTGGATACAGAATTAATAATATCTCCATCTTAACTATCATTAAAAATCTTTTTCTGTTAAAATTATCATGGGACAGTTTAGGATTAACCCTGCCCACCTATCTGCATCCATGATTAATCAAATACAAAAATTAGAAAAATGTCCTATACTTGTTTACAGAATAATAGTCATATTACTCCATGGGGGTGGGCAGGAGGAGTTTAATAGCATCTTAAAAACTAATAAATGTTTAATAACATAAACTTTATGGAGTAGGGTCTGTTTAATCAGATGTCTGAAGTACTATCCTTAAACGTGTTATTCTACCTTCTTGGGTTTTAATATAGACAATTATTTCTCTTCCTCCTATAAATATTTTATAGATTTATTTATTTGTAGATTGTTGTATTATCATGAATTATTGCAGTTGTGGGTGGCTACAATTAACCTTTAATTTATTAGTCACAGGCTGTGCGTGTAACATTTCACTATCAAACAGCCTCTGTTTAATGTATTGTCGAAGGCTTTCATGGCTAGAATCACTGGGTTGTTGTAGGTTTTTTCGGGCTATATGGCCATGTTCTAGAGGCATTCTCTCCTGAGGAGAGAATGTCTCTCGAACATGGCCATATAGCCCGAAAAATCCTACAACAACCCAGCCTCTGTTTACATTTTCTTTTTCTACATCCATGTAGAGGATCATAAAACTTTGAACATCTGATGAAGCTGAATTTATATTACTGAACTAATGATCTCGCAGATAAAATCTTAGGACCTCATCACGTTACTGATTTCCAGCATCCTAGGACACTTGCAGCACGCTGGGAGATGGAGCCTGCTCGATGCAATCAGACTACGAATATCTATTTGATTTCCGATGGAGCTCTGTCCTTTTAGTGTGCTGCAGGTCTCCTAGGACACTGAAAAGAGAACAGGGGAGGCTTCCCGTGTTCTCATAGAGTATAATGGGGCTAGCGCAGGGAGAAGGAGGGGATGAGTAAGTTGATGATGAGGGTGATGTGGGGCAACCTGTTGTAAATTAGATCTCAATGGGATTAGTTCCATAGCGTTAAAGGGATACTTTCCAGCCTCTTTTTACAGTTACCTACATAAGGAGGCACCAGCCCAGCTCTTTAGGTAATTGGTTCCACCGCCAAACTGCTTGTAGTGTCAAGAAGTTTCTTCTAATTTTAAATCTAAAACTACCTTTCTATAACTTAAAACCATTTGACCTCGGGTACATCTACACAGACCATTTAGTGCAGTTGGAAGGACACTTGACAGCATGGTGTTTATATAACATACACTGTGAATGCACACCATAGCACGCTTTATCAGCTTTAAACGGAGACAACCAAAGCCAAGGAATGATTTGAAAACAAGCCTTTAATGTGCACCAGCATGTTCTAGTGAAGTGGTTCTCAACCTGTGGGTCCTCAGGTGTTTTGGCCTACAACTCCCAGAAATCCCAGCCAGTTTACCAGGATTTCTAGGAGTTGAAGGCCAAAACATCTGGGGACCCACAGGTTGAAAACCACTGTTCTAGTGGCAAAAGCAATTAAGGGATGGGGGATGTCTGGTGGTCCTCTAATGTGTGTTGTAGACAGGAGAGTTGAAAAAAAATTCTCCATGATAGAAAGTATGTATTCTGGAATTGGTCAAGACCAGCGTTATGCTGTGTGTAAACTTCACCCAGGTCTCAAACCAGGTCCAGGATTTCCTGTCTAATCATCCACACACTGAAACAGCTTACTTTTCTGCCGATTTCACACAGTCTAAGTGGACAGTGTAGATGTGTCCCTACTTCTATCCTCTAAAGCAGCAGAGGACAGTCCTGTCGCTTAATCTTTCTCTGACAGCCCTTTAGGCATTTTAAAAATGTGATTATTTCACCTCTCAATCTTCTGTTCACCAAGTTGAACATGCCCAGCTTCTTCCGCCTTTACTTTTTTTTCCCCATACCTCTTTTCATCTTCTTGTCTTTCTCTGAATCTGCTCCAACTTGTCTATATCCTTCTTAAAATCAGGTGCCCAAAACTAAACTCAATACTCCAGGTGAGTCCTGATCAGCACAAAATAAACTGAGACTATTATTTCCCTTGACTTGGAAATTATGCTTCTTTTAATGCAGGCTAAATATCACTCACCTTGCAGCATCACAATGCTGATTTGTTATATTCATTGTATAAGCAATAAAAACTCTCAAATTGTTTTCATATGTGGTACTTCTGAGCCATATATCCTCCATCCTATAAGTGTGCATTTGGTTTCTGTGCCCTAAATGTAGAATGTTGCATTTGTCTTAATTAAATTTTATTCATTTCTGCCCAATTTTCTAGTTTATTAAGATTTTTCTACAATCTGTTTCTGTCTGTGAATGAGTTAGCCACCCATCATTTGCAAACTTGGTAAAGATTCACTCTGAAGAATTCACTCCTCCTCATTATGTAAGTCATTCATACAAATGTCTTACTGAATACTGTGGCACTCCACTTAAGACCTCCTTCAAACAATTGATGACAACTCTTAGAATCATAGAATCAAAGAGTTGGAAGAGACCTCATGGGCCATCCAGTCCAACCCCCTGCCAAGAAGCAGGAATATTGCATTCAAATCACCCCTGACAGATGGCCATCCAGTCTCTGTTTAAAAGCTTCCAAAGAAGGAGCCTCCACCACACACCGAAGCAGAGAGTTCCACTGCTGAATGGCTCTCAGAGTCAGGAAGTTCTTCCTCATGTTCAGATGGAATCTCCTCTCTTGTAGTTTGAAACAATTGTTCCGCGTCCTAGTCTCCAGGGAAGCAGAAAACAAGCTTGCTCCCTCCTCCCTGTGGCTTCCTCTAACATATTTATACATGGCTATCATATCTCCTCTCAGCCTTCTCTTCTTCAGGCTAAACATGCCCAGCTCCTTAAGCCACTCCTCATAGGGCTTGTTCTCCAGGCCCTTTATCATTTTAGTCACCCTCCTCTTTGGAGCAGTTTTCCAACCAGTTATGGATCCATTTATTCCAAATTCAACCCGTTTGCAAATCAAACTATTATGCTGTAATGCTATGCTGTAATACAGATAAATGACATCTGCAGCATTCCCACCATCAATTAATGTCCTGATTGAGAAAAGATATGAGATTATTTTGGCAGCGTTTGTTCCTGACCAGCCCATTCCGTCTCCTACTGATTACGGTATATCAATCAAGATAATTGCAGACAGACTCCCGTCTTGTCTGTTCTAATATTTTTCTTGTTAATACAGCCAGATAGACTGATTTGTAGCTTCCCAGATATTCTTTTTTTTACCTTTTTTGAAAAAGGAAAAATATTTGCTCCCCTTTTCATTCTTGAACACCTCGCCTCTTTTCATAGCTTTTTAAAAAAATGGTAAGTGGCTCAACTAGTACATCAGCAAGTTCCCTTAGTATTCTGGGATGCAGTTCATCTGGCCCTACATATTTGAACTGATGTAGGTTAGCTAGAGGATTCCTTTTGTGATTAAAATCTTATTAAGACAGATTAAAACAAAACTTACTTACAAATATTTTATTTTTAAAATCTCTTCTAAAATCACATGAATTTGTGCCCAGTATATTCTGGTCTTTTTACATGACCACCATATATAGTAAAAAATGCCCAACTGCCAACCTTTCCCCCGCATTTCCAACAGTCACTAAAACTATTTTTATACATCTTAGCAATCCTTTCTGGTATCAGGTACCATCAGAGGCAGCCCTAGGTAATTTTCAACGGTAAGCAAACAGTATTTTGGCGCCCCCCAACCAATCACTGATATATATTTTCTGTTCATCATGGGAGTTCTGTGTGCCATATTTGGTTCAATTCCATTATCGGTGGAGTTCAGAATGCTCTTTGATTTTAGGTGAATTATACATCCGAGTAACTACAACTCACATATGTCGAGGTCTATTTTCCCCCAAGAGCACCTCAAGAGCGCCCCTGGGCAAAATCAACTATACTGCAAATGCTTACTTTGCGTAATGGGTTGAGCTGCCCCTGGATACCATCTATATAAATAAAAATGTAATGTTAGTTTGTGGGATTAACATAACTCTAAAACTACTGGACAAAGTGACACCAAATTTGGACACAATACACCTATCAGGCCAACGAGTGACCATCACTCATAAAAATACGGAAAAACACAGCAGAAGAGACTTAAAGCCAAAAAACAAACATTATATTACAATGCATGTGCAAAACCTCATATATATATATATGCAAACACACATATATACACATATACAGAAATATACACACACACAAAACACATATCCACAGACTGGGCCACAGCAACCTGTGGCAGGGGATGGCTAGTTATACATTTATTTAAAAATATTTCAAGTCATTACACAGGGTAAATTTCAAACTCTTTGTCCAGACTCTTTCCCATTGTTCCATTTGTATTTGTTTACCAAATTTTTGTGCCCACTTAACCATACAATCTTTCACATGTTCCTTCTTCATTTCATATTTTAAAAACAATTTATACAACTTAGCAATTAAGTGGTCATCTCAAGAGTCCAAGAGGAGTTTCAAGATTGGGTTTAGCTAAAGGATTCTTGATTGATTTCCTATCAATCCTGATTTGCAATCCTGATCCTTTGCCCAGGTCACTTGTTTTGCACAGAAGCACATAGTTCTTCTTTTTTTTTGGGGGGGGGGGCAGGGAGAGAAGATTGAAACAAAATAAGTATTAAGTAGTTCTGCCTTTTTTGTAATCTGTTAGCATTTATCCATCCTTATAGAGCAGTGGCCCCACTTTCCACTTGGTCTTGATTGTATCTGATCAGAGCCCCCACCTTTTGTTGCTCTTCACTTGCCTAGCCAGTCTCAGCTCATTTTGATATTAAGTTTTCTTTATACTACAAACTTGCTCCCTATACTCACTTTTGCTACCACCACTTTACTAGTCGAACAAATGCTTCATTCAGCAAAGGACCAGAGGGATCCTCTCACCTCTGCAGGAGTCTACAGCATACCATGCAACTGTGGGCAAGTCTACATAGGGACCAAACGCAGCATTGCCCAAACACAAATCAAGGCATTGCAGACTACTTCAACCAGAGAAGTCAGCCATAGCAGAGTACCTCATGAACCAACACAGCATATTATTTGAGAACAAAGAAATGTTGGACCACGCTAACAACTATAATATCAGGCTACACAGAGAAGCCATTGAAATCCACAGGCATGTGGACAATTTCAACAGAAAGAAAAAACCATGAAAATGAACTAAATCTGGATACCAGTATTTTAAAAACTCTAAAATTATAACAGTAAATAAAGAACAAAACTCAAACACAGAGGAACTCCAGACAAGAAACAATCAGGAACACCTAATCATCTCTCAACAAAAGATTCTCCCAGGTAGTAACAAGCCACACCTAAAAATTGTCGGGCCATCAAATGCTAATCAAGGTGGCCAATTGAAAAATTCACACCTACCTCCAACAGACAAGAGTTCTTTCTCCCACCCTGGTCTTTCCACAGATATATAAACCTAATTTTCCTAGTTTCCAACAGACCTCACAACCTCTGAGGATGCCTGCCATAGATGCAGGTGAAACATCAGGAGAGAATGCTTCTAGAACATGGTCATACAACCCAAAAAACCTACAACAACCCAGTGGTTCTGGCCATGAAAGCCTTCGACAATACATTGGACACATTTGGCTTTGGCTCAGTTACCTGAGCTATTTTCATAGTACATATTCATAGATCATTTGCCCACCCTAAACATATATGGACTCAAATGCTATTGTTAATCTTGACAAATTAAACAATGATTTTTTTACTTATGGGTTTAATCAAAATACAGCAATTGGTTTAATTTATTTTCCCTCCCATTCCCTCGGACAAATCTTTTCAAAACAATGCCATACAGTTGTGAGACCACAGTTTATGAACAAGTTTAGACATCTGGGTGTTCATCTGTAGCAATTATTTTATGCCTCTCTGATTCCCATTCTAGCTGAATGACTTATTTTAGTTGGGTCCTCCACGAATACGTGAGGGCTATAAAACTGGACATGCTTTAAAAGTGTGAGAGAAAATCCCAGAAGTATTGCTTCTCTGCAGGTTCTCAGATGTTCTTAAGTTTCCAAATAGACGCTTACCTCATTACAGTGATCATGAAATACTGTACTCATTTACAGATTGAGTATCACTTCCCATACACTGCAACATATTACAGAATCTATGAAAAGGGGGGAATACTTCAGTTCACCAGTGATATCAATCTATGGATCATTAACCGAGACCTCCCCATTTTGCAAGTTGTTATGAAGGATGAAGCATGCAAAGTCTTCTCATCTGCTTACAACAGCATGTCTTGCTTGCACTAATTTCAAAGGCAAAAGAGTGCATATATTTTGGGTTAAACTATAAATATATGCTCTATAAAGTCATGCTGGCCACATGACCTTGGGGGTGTCTACAGACAACGCTGGTTCTCCAGCTTAGAAACTGAGATGAGCGCCAACCTGCAGAAAAACATAGTTGCCCTATAACAGGTTGCCATATGTGTGAAAAGGCAGAGTTTAACCTATTTGGAACTTCATTGTTAATCTGGACACATTTACACGCATGTGTGCCACAAACATATAACATCTATCAACTTGCACTGGCCCTGAGATTTCACTTCCAGAATGCAACCTGAAAATGAAGGTGTAGCAATACATTTGTACAAGGCATTCTGGAAAAGGATCGTGATTTCCTGGACATGGATAGCATAATGTTGGGGATATCTCAGATAAATTGGCACAGTTCAAATACATGTTTGGCAATTTCAAATATTTTGTATCCCACCTCTCAAATGACATAAATCAACATGAACATGTGACTAACCTTAGTGTTTGCCATTTAAATTACACACATATTGAAAAAGAATCAATGCCTGAACTGTCTTTGGAATGAACTATGAACCCCCAAAAGAAAGGCACTGAAATATCTTGTTCTTCCTGCTACACCCAGTCCCGTTCTCAGACCTTGCTTTTGCTGGCACGAGTACAAGGATTTATCAAAATATCTAAAAGTTAGACATGTCTGGAATCCAGCAATTGGAATTCAATAGATAAATCTTCACCTTCTCAGTGTGGGGGATAGAATATATATTTCTGCAGAGTATTGGCTCCCTAGATATGCCTGAACACAGGGATTTACAGAGCCTGGTGGTTTTGCTAGTGGGCCTCACCATATCCCAGTGATGAGCAAAGTGTTCTTGCCCCGAGTCCCAGGCTACTGGAATCCACAGAAGTGGGTGGAGGCATGGTTTGCATTCTAAATATATATATATTTTTCCTTCCTGTTTATTTGTTTGAACGAAGAATGGCTTAAAAAACAACAGAAAGCATACTTTTTTTCTTCTTAAAAATGACTTTCTAGCCCAAATAAAACAAAAATCAAAGATGAAATTATTGTTAAAGGAAAACCACATTGGAGGCTTCTGGGTCCAAAATGTATCATTTGGGGGCTAAAATTCTTCTTCCAGGATTGTAAACAAGGCCTAGCTCACGGATGTTCAGATGGCAACCAGAAAGTTTCTGGCACATTAAAATTTGCCAGAGGTGAAAAACAATATTATCAAGTCCTTGAGGAACTTCAGCCTCCAAAGCTAGTCCTAATGTAAACCTAGGACCTCATCACATGAGGCTTGGGCTCCATCCTAGGACACTTCTAGGATGGAGCCCATCCAATGACACAGAGCTACTTCTGGAGGAGCTCTGTCCTGGTTCCATACTGGAAACGTCCTAGGACGGAGCCCAGAGAACATGACTGTGTTCTCATTAAGTAAGCCAGGGACAGAACGGGGGGAAGCCAGGCAGCGATGGTTTCTCCCGTGTGATGGGGAAGGGAGCCATGCGAGCGATGCAGGATGCAGGATGATAGTTTCTCCTAGTACAGGGGTAGGGAACCTTCGGCCCTCCAGGTGTGGTGGACTTCACCTCCCACAATTCCTTGAGGCTCGGCATTCGCCCCAAAGGCTTACACGAGCCTCAAGGAATTGTGGGAGTTGAAGTCCACCACACCTGGAGGGCCGAAGGTTCCCTACCCCTGTCCTAGTACCTGCTGGACTTGGCCCACAGATGTCCCCATTGCCCCTGACTTGAGGACCTCAATGTGATGAGCCCTAACCTTCCTGGGGTCCCAGTCTGGGATTTTCCAAGTGGTGATACTGGCTTCTGAATCCGAATGTCAGTTTTAGTTTAACTTGTTTCGTACCTTTTCCTTCCCATACCTCATTCCTATTCCCATAATTCTTCAAAGGCTTTTTTTTTGGTGTTAGGAGCGACTTGAGAAACTGCAAGTTGCTTCTGGTGTGAGAGAATTGGCTGTCTGCAAGGACATTGCCCAGGGGAAGCCCGGATGTTTGATGTTTTACCATCCTTGTGTGAGTCTTCTCTCATGTCCCTGCATGGCGAGCTGGAGCTGACAGAAGGAGCTCAACCTGCTCTCACCCAGATTTGAGCCGCTGACCTCTCAGTCAACAATCCTGCTGGCACAAGGGTTTAACCCACTACGTCACCAAGGGCTCTCTCAAAGGCTTAATGATTTCAAGGCTTTAATTACTAGCAATACATGCCTTTTGTGAAAATGTGTTGTTGTTGTTGTTATTATTATTATTATTATTATTATTATTATTATTATTATTATTATCCCTTTGGCTAGAACTAGGATGTGGCCCCTAAAAAATTATTTGAAGCTGAGATCATCTCTATGAGCGCAAGAATCTTACCAAGCTCATGTTGCTGTACTTTTTTTCAACCACTTTAAAACATCTGAATTTGTTTGACATAAAGAAATATTTGATTCAGTGATGATACTAATCCCTCGGTGAGTTCCTTGATTTTTGTTCTGATATGAGAGACCCTAAGGAGTGCTTTTAAAAATATTTAAGATTTCATAAGGGACATTTTGTGATTTTAAAGGGGAAAATGTGGAATATTGGTTGTTTGGTGGCTATTTTAAAGTAAAAATTGATTGAGGAAAGAGACTGGTTTGTTATGGGAACGTGGAGTTGTTTTGTCTGGAAGAGATATCCCATTGAAAACCATTTGAATAACAAGAGAAGCCAAACAGACAGGCTGCGCTATTGCAACACTGTTTCTAAGGAATTGCTGTGAAGACAAATTGCTAACTTGTGAAGTCTTGGCTCTGCCTTCTCTCCTCTGCTTTAGTTTCCCCTGTTTATAGGGTTTCCCAATAGTGTAGTTACCTTCCTTTATATTAGTTTTTGGGTGGAGTTTAAAATCCCTCCAGAGGCCAATCTTACTAATACATTTCCCTGTATTAGAGCTCTCTTGCTGGACTCCTTCTTTTTTTCTACAGTCACTAGAGGCTTGGGACATTGTCTGGAATTCCTAGGCCAAAGCAATCCAAACAGGCATTCTTAGCACCTGCTGGATTTAGCAGTATTATTATACCAACAGTCCAAAGGACAACAGAAGCTTTTGGCCAGCCTAAGCTTCACGGGAGAGAAGATTAAGACAGTTTGTAAGCAACATTTTATAATCCATCGCTTTGCACCAGAGTCAAGAGAGACTTTCAAAGACCCCAGAAAGATGTCTGCAACCAGCAGGATCTCCTTTAGTAATATATTGTTTTGTTATCTTGTGATAGTGCCGGGTAGAGTTAACCCTTTATTCATCCTGTTTTCAGTAAACTCATTTGGTTTTCTTTTCACCTTGCCTCAAAGTGCCTCTGTCTGCTAAGTGTTTTAATCTTAACAGAAGGTATACAGATAGCCCCCAAATAAAGCCAAAACATATAGTTTTCCCAAAAGTTTGGGCATGCTATCACATAACTCTCTATATGTCAAGCTTGTAGAAGAATGCAATTATATAATTGTGAGGGAATGTATGAAATTCAACAATCT
Source organism: Anolis sagrei ordinatus (assembly GCF_025583915.1). Classification (NCBI taxonomy): domain Eukaryota; kingdom Metazoa; phylum Chordata; class Lepidosauria; order Squamata; family Anolidae; genus Anolis; species Anolis sagrei. Next base: position 111,169,070 of record NW_026845477.1, read on the forward strand.
GGGAGAAATTTGATGAAAAAAGTCTTCAAGTGTAATACATTAGCATTGGATAATATGTTGAAAGTTAGAAAATTAGCTGAAGGAAGACAATACTTGGCTGTAGAAGGAGGATTGAGGGGAGAAATCAGAATATGATGAATGATGATCAACAACCAGATCAACAGGACTTTGGAGATTTCAAAATGATTGTGGAAGGGGTAGGGGAGAGAAATAGAAATAGGAGAAATGACTTCTACTACCTCATTTTGTGGGCTTTTAAATCCAGAAGCACTGAATGAGTTGTTTCAACATTTTGATCCATCATCGCTTGTTCTCTGGGCTGCTCTGAGAAAAATCGCATTATGCATGTAGATAAAGATAAAGGTTTTCCCTTGACATTAAGTCCAGTCGTGTCCAACTCTAGGGGTTGGTGCTCGTCTCCATTTCTAAGCCGAAGAGCTGTTGTTGTCCGTAGATGCCTCCAATGTCATGTGGCCAGCCTGACTGCATTAAGCACCGTTACCTTCCCACCAGAGTGGTACCTATTGATCTACTAACATTTGCATGTTTTCGAACTGCTAGGTTGTCAGAAGCTGGGCCTAACAGTGGGAGCTCACACCCTTTCCGGATTCGAACCTGTGACCTTTCAATCAGCAAGTTCAGCAGCTCAGCGGTTTAACCCACTGCATCACTGGGGGATTCAATATTACCTTTGTAGTCATTCAATTGTTCAAGCATTCCCTCTAATTCCCTCTCATTGTCAGGGCAGGTTGGTAATGGTACTGAGTGATACTTTTTTTCGAGCCCTGATCTAATGTAATGTTACTGGTTAAGGCTTTAGTTCAACTTTTAGACACAACAAATAATAATAATAATAATAATTCACCGATACATCACACAGTCCTAGACACTTGGAAAGTGTCCAACGTGTGATTCAATTCAACAGCCAGTAGAGTGTCTGCTGTGGACTCATCTTGTTGTGTTTCAAATAATAATAATAATAATAATAATAATAATAATAATGATGATGATGATGATGATAATAATACATTTTATTTATATTCCACCCTTCTCCCCTAAGGGACTCAGAGTGGATTGCAGCATTTGTAAAAGTGCTCCATGCAGTCATGCCAACCACATGATCTTGGAAGTGTCTACGGACAATGACGGCTCTTCGGCTTAGGAATGGAGATGAGCACCAACCCCCAGAGTCGGACACAACTGGATTTCATGTCAGGGGAAAGCCTTTACCTTTACCTTAAAGGTATTTTTTTTCATAATTAGTTTAAAAAATCATGTTGTTTCAGAAATCGGACCATGAGGGATTTCGGAACTGGCCCACTTTTGTAGGCAGCAGCTATTTAAAATGATGTGTTTAGGTGTTATATTAGTAATTACTAATGGAGTTATCAAATAACATGTTTTTTTTCTGAAAAACAATGAATAGTGATGATAGGAGGTGTTGGTGGTGTTTGTGATGATGATTGTGGAAAATGTGCCACAAAAAGCCAAAGTGAAGGGGACTGCCCTCATTACTCTGTCATCCCAGTTTATCTACTGCTCTAAAAGTGTCCTGGTTTCTCTCTCCTCCTCCTGCTGCTTCCTTCTTTTGTCCTCAGCTTACTTCAGTGGCTGCAAATTGAGTTCAGCGGCTGCAAATTGAGACAACTAAAAACCTGGATGTTCAAGTATGCTTTCGATTAAGCAGTTCGCCAGTAATTTTTTCTGTCCCTATTGAGTATAGCACTTTATTCTGGACCTCATTTGATCTATCTCAACATGCTTTATGATGATATTTCCTGCCCAATCTCCTGGTTTGTTGCACTTTTCTTGCACTCCTGTAAAATGTATTGCATTTATTGAATTTGTACCTCAACTATGTTCTTTCTTTTCAGCCATATTGCTCTTATATTGTGTATAATTATGTTGTATTGCTTTTACCTGATATTTTTAATTGGAAAGTGTTTTATTTGTCTGTTTTAACTGTTTTTGGGCTTGTCCCTTGTAAGCTGCCTTGAGTCCCTAGGAGAGATGGCTGGCGGGGTATAAAATAATAATAATAATAATAATAATAATAATAATTATTATTATTATTATTATTATTATTATTAAGAGTGCAAAAGTGGTATATACCTAATTAAGAAAGAAGGAGGTGTATTTGGCCTTTCCCTTTGGACTTAATCATAGAATCATCGAGTTGGAAGAGACCACATGGGCCATCCAGTCCAACCCCCAGCCAAGAAGCAGGAAAATCGCATTCAAATCACCCCCAACAGATGGCCATCCAGCCTCTGTTTAAAAGCCTCCATAGAAGGAGCCTCCACCACACTCTGGGGCAGAGAGTTCCACTGCTGAACAGCTCTCACAGTTAGGAAGTTCTTCCTAATGCCCAGGTTGAATCTCCTTTCCTGTCATTTGAAGCCATTGTTCTACGTCCTAGTCTCCAGGGCAGCAGAAAACAAGCTTGCTCCCTCCTCCCTATGAATTCCCCTCACATATTTATACATGGCTATCATGTCTCCTCTCAGTTTTCTCTTCTGCAGGCTAAAAATGCCCAGCTCTTTAGCCGCTCCTCATAGGGTTTGTTCTCCAGACCCTTGATGAAAAAGAAGAAAAGGCTTCATTTCTCCTAGCTTATGCCTTCTTTCTCATTCATAACTTTTGCCATCTTGACCACACTCTGATGTTGCTTAGCCAGTTTTCACCTGTTAAATGTGGGAAGGTATGTTGAAACAAAGGTTTAAATGGGCAGCTTCTAAATGGAGCTCTGGCAGTATGCATCAAAGGGTATTATGCAATTATTCCATCTTTTAGTCCTTAACACATGATGTGGGGTAGGGAAGGAATAATTTGGTTGGTGAGGCAGATCAACGAGGATTACAAGATGCCATTGTTTGGGCCCTTGATAAACTTTTGTCAGCATAGTAGATAAAAACTTTGTCTGGAAGCATCATTAATTCAGCTTTGACGTTATCTGGAAAACTGTACATTCTACATCTTCAACCGGAAAGCATTAATTGAACCACAGATTCACAAGTTGTTGTTTATGATTGCTAAATTTCTGTGTATTTTGGTTATTTCATCAGGCGTTATGTCAATATTTTAGTAACCTGGAACTGAGGGTCATTCTAGTACATGCTGCCAGTTATTAATAGAGTGTTAAGCTGAAGTCCTTTGACTGACACGATGTTGATCACAGTGTTGTGACTAATTAATGCCAGTAATTACCACGACATTACAATGTCCTATGCAATCCTCGTCTGCGAAGTATCTGAACTATATCTAAATTATAGATGGGTGATATTCCCTGGGGGATATTTATTTATTTACGACATTTATATGCCGCCCTTCTCACCCCGAAGGGGACTCAGAGCGGCTTACAAGATATATATACATACAATATATTATATTATTAGCATAGTACAAAATCAGTATTCAATATTACTATATTGTACTATACCATTATATTGTAATATTATTAGTAATATTACATGTAATATCTATATGTATAAAAATGCTCTGTGCATAATGAGTTCCTTAAAAACAAAAGAACCAATTAACGAAATCACACCAAATTTGGCAACAGAACGTCTCACAACACAAGGAGTGACCATCACTCAAAAAATTAAGATTTTGTCATTTGGGAGTTGTAGTTGCTGGGATTTATAGTTCACCTACAACCAGAGAGCATTCTGAACTCCATCAATGATGGAATTGAACCAAACGTGGCACACAGGACTCCCATGACCAACAGAAAATACTGGAAGGGTTTGGTGGGCATTGACCTTGAGTTTGGGAGTTGTAGTTCACCTACATCCAGAGAGCACTGTGGACTCAAACAATGATGGATCTGGACCAAACTTGGCACAAGCACTCAATACAGCCAAATATGAACACAGGCGGAGTTTGGAGGAAATAGACCTTGACATTCGGGAGCTGTAGTCACTGGGATTCACAGTTCACCTACAATCAAAGACCATTCTGAATCCGCATGACCAACAGGAAATACTTAAGGCCATCGAGTCCAACTCCCTTCACCAGGGCAAGAAAACATAATCAAAGTCCTCCTGACAAAGAGCCATCAAGCCATAGATATAGACAGATAGATAGATGATAGATAGATAGATAGATAGATAGATAGATAGATAGATAGATATGATTCACACACAGAGAGATATAGTATCATAGACTTTAAGGGACCCTTAAAGAAAGACAATGATATGTTGCATGTTCCAGGGTGGGCAAACCAGACATTCTCCACATCAACACTGACAAAGAAACAACAAGAAATACTGTTTACCCACAAGCATAAAGAAATTACATATATTACAAACCAACACTTTCTCATTACTTTATTTTCCAGATAAATAGACTAGGCCACAGCAATGCGTGGCAGGGGACAGCTAGTAAATATATAATTATAATATCGTATTATTAGTAGTATTATATTGCATTACATTATAATATTATAAATATTATATTATATACAATATATTATATTACATTATATTATATTATTAGCATAGCACAGGAGACAAGGTGGAACTGTCCTCTGGCCCCCTCTCTCTTCAATTTTATATGAATTTTAAAGGCCATTTTAATATATTTGCTGTATTTTAATTTTTGTCACACTGTTATTATTTAATTGCTTTATGAACTTTTGTATTGCTCTTTTTAAATTGTTCAGTGTGGATAGATGTTAGCCATCTTGAGTCTCATGGGGAGAAAGGTGGGATATAAATAATGATGATGATGATGATGATGATGATGATGATGATTTCCAAGCAACTGCTGTATATACTCAAGATGGTAATTGATCAGTCAAGCCCCGTCTACACTGCCATATAATTCCATTTCTGAATCCAGAATATTTGCTTTGAACTGGATTATATAGATCCAACCTCAGGGCCCTTCCACACAGCCCTATATCCCAGAATATCAAGGCAGAAAATCCCACAATATCTGCTTTGAACTGGGATATCTGAGTCCACACTCGGATATTGTGGGATTTTCTGCCTTGATATTCTGGAATATAGGGCTGTGTGGAAGGGCCTATAGGCAATCATGCATGATTTTGAGAGATCCACCTCTCCTCTTCGCTTATTGGGGGTCAATTTCATAGCATCTGCAAGCTAGGGAGAACATTATGATGGATCAAGATAGAAAACAATTAACTGGGCTTTTCCGTCTGTGACCTCCTTCACATAGGGCCATTTCGCTTATTGTAGGTAAGTATATGCCTTCAAGTCACCTGCTGCTATACAGTGATCACATAAATTTCATAGTGTTTTCTAAGGCAAAGAATATTCAGAGGCAGTTTTGCCAGTTCCGTCCTTTGAACTATAGCCTACAGTCTGTAACTTCCTTAACCCAGGGCTGTTTCCCATATTTTGTGTAGGTATGTACCTTCAAGTCTCCTGTCAACTTATATAGACTCGATTAATTTTATAAGGTTTTTTAAAGGCAAGGAATATTCAGAGTTGGTTCTGCCATGTCCTTTCTTTAAGCTGCTATAGCCTACAGCAGGAGTCCCCAAACTAAGGCCAAATGCGGCCCTCCAAGTTCATTTCCCCGCCACCCACCCTAAACTTTAGACTTAGAATCATCCTAAGTCAGAAACAACTTGAAGGAATACAACAACAATTCTAATTCACTTGACAATCTCTTCATCCAAAAGCAGGCTCACACTTCCCATTGAAATACTGGTACGTTTCTGTTGGTTAAGATTGTACTTCATTTCAAACACTGTATTATTCTTTAGTGGGGTTTTTTGGCGCTACAAATAAGATATGTGCAGTGTGTACAGGAATTCATTCTGGTTTTTCTCAGATGATAGTCTCGTCCTCCAACAGTCTGAAGAACCATAAACTGGCCCTCTGCTTTAAAAGTTTGAGGACCCCTGGCCTACAGTATTTATTGGCGGTTTCCCATCCAGGAATTAACCAGGTTGATCCTGCTTATCTTCCAAGTTCTGACAGGATCAGATGCCTGTTACAAAGCCACCAATCAAAGTTACTGCCATTGGCTTCTGCAAACAAGTGCAACTCATTGACCAGTGTACTTGTGTGAAACATGAGCTTCCACAGTGTTAGGTGTACACTTCAAGGAATGTGTGAGGTGATCCTTTGTTTATTCCCCAAACATTCCCTTGCATTCAAGTTCACACACTTTGCAACTTCTCATGTGCTCTTCCCAATTTCCGGCTTCTAAGAAAGCATGCCGGTTTTCTGTGTTTCTATTCCAGTTTTTCATTCCCCACTCTGATACCTTTCTGAGGGGTTTGTTCTGGTTGATCCAAAACTCCAGACCTCAGAGCTCTTCCCAATGGCCACTTGCAAGGCTTGCTTACCTTCTTTTCCAGGTACTTCATGCGGAAGGGAAACCCACACCAGGAGAAGGAGCTCAAAGGGAAGACATGCCTTCACACTAGGCAATCTCAGCACCATATTCCCTGTGGAGGCAATCCTGCTCACAGACCCTTGGACTGCTCTTCAGCTCTGCCAGTCTACAGCTTGCTCACTTCCTTGGCTACAAGTTCCAGACATCTGGGCACTCGTGGGCTGCCCTTCTGCACGAGGCTCTGTCTAGAGCCGTTTGACTGAGTGGGGCTCAGGCATTGCAAAATCGGCCTGCCTGTCCCTGAGTTATGATGAAAGACTCGAGGCAGAGGAGTGGTGAAACCAGTTCTCTCCCAATCAACTCCCTTGCCTGACTTGCTTTAAAGGGACTGGCCCAGAACTTCCCATCTGACAGACAAATAAACTCACCTTAAAGGTAGCACTAGTCACCTTTCCTGGGTTCCTCCCTTTCGGTGTGCTGTTTGTGACTCTAGAGTACCACCTTGTGGGCTTCCACTGACAATTTTGATCTCCTACTCAATGGGCTTTGGCACTTCCAACAACTTCCACAAGTGTTTAAAGGTGGAAACCCTAGGCATTATTTATTTAAAACATTTATATTCCACCCTTCTCACCTTGCAAGGGACTCAGGGTGGAGCACAACATATATACAGCAAACATTCAATGCCGGGACATAAAACCATAAATATATATAAACATTAAAATCACTTATATTCAGATTAAAAGTTGCTTTAGAACCATCTTAGGACACCATTTTGCCTCATTTCACTGCCACAAAGGTGTAGTCCCACAGCCAGGTCTTCACCATCCTTCTGAAGGACAGGAGGGAGGGAGCTGATCTAATATTGCCAGGGAGTTACATAACCGGGGGGCAATCACTGAGAAGGCCCTGTCTCTCGTCCCCGCCAACTGCGCCTGTGATGGTGGCAGGGCCTCCCCAGAAGATCTTACTAGATTACATAATGCTGTAGAAATTGTTTCTGTGCTTAGTTTAAATACATTTTAAGAAAAATATATCTAAAACTTGAAGCTGTTTTCTTCCCTGAATTTTCAATATTTGGAAATACTGAAAATTCTACATAGCTTACGTTCCCACTGTGCAAGGAGCCATATTTTCTGTGGCCAAAGGAAATATTCTGAGATGAAAGTAAGACACAATGTTTCTGCTTTCCTGACATAAAGGAACATCTGTTTTTCTTTAAGACAGTGGTTCATAAACTGCAGGCCGGGGACCACCAGTGGGCCACAAGGGTGAAAATCTGGTCCATGAGCTTCCTTCCTTTTTTAAAATTTATTTTATTGTATTTATTTTATTTCTGCTCCTTACTGCAGACTGCAGCCAGGAAATCAGAAGACATTTACTTCTTGGGAAGAGAGCAATGACCAATCTTGATAAGATAGTGAAGAGTAGAGACATCACACTGGCAATGAAGATCCACATAGTTAAAGCAATGGTATTCCCCATAGTAACCTACAGATGTGAGAGCTGGGCCATCAGGAAGACTGAGCAAAGGAAGATAGATGCTTTTGAACTGTGGTGTTGGAGGAAAATTCTGAGAGTGCCTTGGACCGCGAGAATATCCAACCAGTTCATACTTCAGGAAATAAAGTCCGACTGCTCATTGGAGGGAAGGATATTAGAGGCAAAGATGAAGTACTTTGTCCCCATAATGAGAAGACAGAAAAGCTTAGAGAAGACAATGATGCTGGGGAAAATGGAAGGAAAAGGGAATAATGGCCAACCAAGGGCAACCTTTTGTAAAGGCACTCAAGACTTGGCTGTTTGGTTGTGCATTTAAGTAATCAGATCTAATTTGCCAAATAGTCACTGTTGAATGTTTTTATGTTGAATGTTTTTATATTGTGTAAATGCTATTTTAGACTGTAAGTTGCTCGGAGCACCTTGGTGGAGAGCGACTAATTAAGAAATAAAGTGAAGATGGATGGATGGTATCCTTGAAGTGACTGGCTTAACTCTGAAGGAGCTGGGGGTGGTGATGGTAAACAGGGAGCTCTGGCGTTGGCTGGTCCAGGAGGATACGAAGAGTCGGAAGCGACTGAACAAATAAACAACAACAAATTTTATTTCCGCTCCTTTCGCAATGCCTGCCATTCTTTCCCTGTCGCTGACCAGCCACAATCCCTTGGATAGACCACATCAGCTCTAGATTATTAAATATGATTTTCTGTGGGTGAACAGATGGTGACTACTGGATGCCGTATGTTCTGTATCAGAAACTAGAGCTGATGTTGTCTATCCATTGCAATTTTCCGAATCAGCACCCCAAATAACCAAACCAAATCTAAAGTTGACCAAAAACAGATTTGTAACCCTTTTGGTAATACTGTTGGAGAGTGGTCCCTGGCCAAAGTGGTCCTTGTTCAAGTGGTCCCTGGTCAATAAAAAATTGGGAACCATGCTTTAAGAGAAACGTATTTACCTCTCCTACTTTCCCTAAACATTGTGTCTGCACATTGCATTTATAACATGTTTTCTTTATCATATATACCACTTCACTATCAATGACTCCTACCCAAGAACTTCACAAATTGAAGAAGCAAGCATGTGGTCCAATGATACCAAACTTCCATACTGTTGTGTCAATATACAAAGTGGACATATATAAATACATATATAAATACAATCTCCCATAATTCTCCCCAGGACTTGTTGTCATAGTTCAAGGCCATGTCTTGCTGCCGACAATACTGCTAAAGTCTGCTTCTGCTGGAAAAGGTTTATTAAACTGCAAAAACTTTGTTTTTGTGGAACATCCTGCAGCACATTTTGCTATAGTTTTTTAATGAATATCTCAGAGTCTCAACCAATTCAACCTACTTTGTAGCAGCCACAAAAACAAAGTTTCTGGAATATACCAACTTCTTTCAAAGTCGGTACTGCACAAATAAACAGGAAATAACATTTTCCAACCAGGAACATTTTTTTTCAAATTTTGTTACATAGTGTTATTAATGTCCACTTAAGGAGAAAATTCTCCTCTCCAAAATGTGTATAACTTTATGAAGGGTTGTCCCGTGCCATCTATATGAGGAATGGGCAAACTTTGCCTTTCCAAGTGATTTTGGGCTTCAACTCCCACAATTCCTAATAGTCAGTTAGGAATTGTGGGAGTTGAAAACCAAAAAACCTGTAGGGTCAAAGTTTGCCCATGTGGAGCAAATGTGCTTTAGGAGACTAAAATTCTTACTCATAAAGAGAGATTAGACCAGGGGTCCCCAAACTAAGGCCCGGGGGCTGGATACGGCCCTCCAAGGTCATTTACCTGGCCCTCACTCAAGGTCAACCTAAGTCTGAAATGACTTGGAAGCACACAACAACAACAACAACAACAACCTTATTCAGCAGCCAAAAGTAGGCCCACACTTCCCATTGAAATACTAGTAAGTTTATATTTGTTAAAATTGTTCTTCATTTTATTTATTGCATTGTTTTAAAGTGTTTTTTGCACTACAAATAAGATAGGTGCAGTATGCATAGGAATTTATTCATTATTTTTTTCAAATTATAATCCAGCCCTCCAACAGTTTGAGGGACTGTGACCTGAATTTGGACAAGATCAATATGATTTCAATAATCTGACCTTTCTGTTCATTTTCATGACTTGACAGTTGTTTTATTTTTTTAATGTTCTGTCCTTCAGGCTTTATCCATCTACTGGAGATCGAAGGTCTGCATCTTTTCCAACTGGAAAAAGGCTTGCCTCTTGGAGCCTGGGCCTTACCTCTCCTTAGACGAACAGGTGAGGACTGAAGAAAGCGTCTGACCTTCTTGGTGAGAAGAACCTGGAGGAAGAAGACAAGGAGTTCAAACCTGCCCATCTTCTTCTTTGAAAGCAGAAGCAGAATTTTTATTCATCTGGCCAGATAGATGTCAGAACAGTGCAATCACACGAAGAACTGACATAATGTACAATACAGTGCAAAGCATTTTATCCCCTTTGGTAGCCATTCAGAAGAATCACTCCTTCCCCCAATTGTCTCGGGAATGGTTGTGCTAGAATCCGAGCTGTCATTGGCTGGGAAACACCTGTGATGTCAGAGGTGGATGGAATTTCCCTTGTCATGGGGGAAAAAATGAGAGCTGCAATTTGTCCATTTGAAGCTGGAGCCATTTGGCAGATCCTTTCAGCCCAAACCACATTTTATATTGGTCACATTTCTTTGGGTGCACAGTTCCTGTGCATATATATGGGAATCCCTCACCTGACTGTTCATAAATAAAGGAAAGATATGTGCAAGAGTTCTCCTCCAGGGGCAGATTGAAAAAAGTAGTTATTTCAATATAGTTGTGCATAGATTTCTTTACAGGGAAGAGGGAAGAGGGGAAAAGAGGGAGATTAGTTTGAGGAAGCAGATAATGGGGCTTGTGGGGTCTAATTCTTAATTGTATCTTAAGGAAAAACCTTTTCCTGTTTGCTCTGTCTGACCTGAGGGGGATTTTCCTGCCAAACCAGTTTTTTAGTTTATCTCTTAGACTTGGTAAATGATTAGATTAATCCTAGCAGGAATGCTTGGGGCTGGGCTGGGGCTTATTATTAGAGGAGTGGAATCAATTTTTCAATAACACAAGGGACATCTTTCTTCCATCTGGAAGCTGAATGCTGTTCAACTCCCATGGTTTTACTCACGGTAAATTGTGAAAAGCAGCACGCTCAGGATCACTATGGCACCCAGGCTCCCAAGGACAGCACCAGCAATGGCCGCCTTTGAGAATCCCCGGCCTGCAAGGAAGAAAGCGTGTGATGATGATGATGATGATTGTTATTATTATTATTAACATTATTTATACCCAGCCTCTATCCCCATGGGGACTCAAGGCAGTTAACAATCCCACAATACAAGTGCAATAGAAAAGTTGAAAAAAACAATTAATTAGTAAAACTGTGGTAAAAACAAATTAAAATACAACAAATACACTTTAAATGGTCTTTAAAATTCATTTCCCCTCCCTTCCAATCCCACCCAACATCCTCAAAGTCTGCCCCTTATCGTTCCTGAAATGCCTGCTAGCAGGAGAAGGTTTTGACCTGCCTGCAGAAGGCCAGCAGGGATGGGACCATCCTGGCCTCTCCTGGGAAGAAGTTCCACAGTCTGGGAACAGCCACTGAAAAGGCTTTCTCCTTTTCAGGCCTTTGGCCAGTAAAAGGACTTTGGCTAGTAATATAATGCAGTACAAAGAATAATTAGGAAATATGTGCAATGACAATTCGGAATGGCCATGGTGTACAATTTTTGGATTATGTGATTTTAATTTTTATACCTGGATGTTTTTAATGCTTGTCTTAATGCTTACTTGTTGTTTACATCTTCTGTTTAATGGTTTTAACGATTTTAATTTATAGTTATATGTTAGTGTTCAATTTTTATGTTTTCTTGTCTTCATGTATGTTGGCACTGAATTTTTGCCACTAGCATGTTGTAAACCACCTTGTGTCCACCCCTGGGGTGAGAAAGGCAGTATATAAACATAGTAAATAAATAAATAAATAAATAAATAAATAAATAAATAAATAAATAAATATCCTGTGTTCCCACCAAGAGCAGGTCATGGGACTGAGAGAAGGACCTTCCCAGAAGATGATAGATATAGAAAGAGATATGGTCCTTCAGATAACCTTGGCCAGAGCCATACAGGGCCTAGATTTTACTTTTTTTACTTTTTTTCTGAAGGCCAGGAGGCAGGGCGCTGATCTAATTTTGTTGGGGAAGGAGTTTCATTGCGAGGATCCATAGAAACTAATACCACTTTTACATTTTCATAGAATCCTAGAGTTAGAATCACAAGGGCCATCTAGTCCAACCCCTTTCTTCCAGGCAGAAGGGCACCATCCAAACTCTCCTGACAGATGGCCATCCAGCCACTAAACTAATTGATATGCTTCCCCCATTGAGTTGGAAGGAACCCCAGCGGAGCACAGAAATTTACTTACTAGAAGTATCAATCAGTCTCAATCTTCCTTTGCAGATTCAACAATATATTGGAACTGTGGCTGGCTGTCTGCTTCTACGGAGGGACAAAGCTCTCCCCTATCCTGACTGGGGCTTTCTGATGCGAGCAGCATTTTGGGAAATTATTTTAGGGCAGGGCCTTTTGCATTCTTTGGCACAGGGCTCCCTGACTTCCCAAACGACTTTTCCCAGAGTTCTGTGATTTCTTTCTCAGTGAACACGGCTCCCTGCTTTTCCTCTCCTAATGGTGAGAGGCCATTAATTCACAGACGAATGGGAGCCTTTTTGGCTTGGCTTTGCTTGCTTACCATGAAAATGAAGCTGACTTTAGGAGGGAGCCTTCTGAGATTTACAAAATATGGTAAAGTTTTGATTCTTAAGTTTTTAGTGCATGCCATACTCTCTTCGGAAGTACAGATTTTACAAATTTTAATTTGACTTTAGAAACTTTTGCACCAGTCTGGTATCCATCAATATTGAACAAGCTCCGGTTACATCCACCAGAGCTGTATCAACTGTGGCATCTAAGTGATAGCAAATTCGAGTGCTCTTACAATGCAGAACATGGCACATCACTCTCCTTCCAAACTGGTCTGGTCTTAGCAAGGGCATTGGAGGCCTTGGTGCCTCAAGAGTGAAGGCAGAGAGGAGTTTCAGAGGAGAGCAATTTCAAATGCCAGAGCTGTGGTCCTTGAAGGTCTTGACAGACAAGATGCGAGGTGGATCTCTGAGACATGCTCTCCCAAAGAAAGCCCGGTTCCAGATTATTGTGGGAATCATGCCCATAAAGGCCAAACCCAGTATCTGTACGGCAATGGTGTTGAACATGTGTCCCTCCAGGTGTTTTGGACTTCAACTCCCAGAATTCATGACCATTGAACGAGTTCACAATAGTAGCTCTGCAGGCCCGTAGCCAGGATTTCGTTTCGGGGGGGGGCTGAATTTTTTTCAGGGGGGGTTCGGGGGGGCTGAGTTTCGGGGGGGGGCTGAGTCTGAGTGAAAGAGGGTCTACCCTAGCAAACCTTTTGTATCGTTACCCCAATACCCCCATGCATATGGGATATATTGAGTATGGTGATCAGATCATGATATGAATAAACATAACAGTTTAAATAATGCACCAATAAGGCCTTTTCGCGAACCACCATGAAAATTTCGGGGGGGGCTGAAGCCCCCCGAGCCCCCTCCCCCCCCGGCTACATGCCTGTAGCTCTGGGAGTCGGAGGCTCAAACAGCTGGAGGGCCACAAGTTTGACTCCTCTGCTGTAGGGGATCGGTTCTCAGATTTCCTTGGAAATGAATTTCTATTGAAATGAATGAAATGCAACAGAAGTATACATTAGAATTTAAATTGGGTTTCTTTGATTATATTTATTATTATTATTATTATTATTATTATTATTATTATTATTATTACAAAGGCTAGATGGGGGTGCTTTGATTGTGCTTTTACTGCATGGCAAAAGGGGGTTGGACTGTGTGGACATTTATATAAAAACATTTCTTGAGGCTATATGAAAAACATTTGCTTTAAAAAGAGCTGCGCAGCTGAAAAAAATTCAAAACTCCTGCTCTAGGACATTTCTGTGATTAGCATCTGGTGGAAGCATGCCATATAATTTTCCCAGAAGATCAAAGGAGAATAATCCTCTTGCCTTCCAGGACCTCTGATGCAATTCCATGGTCAATGTCAATAAGAAATCAAACCAAAGGAGGAAGCAAATGCTTGTGGTACTAGAATTCTTGGCTTTGTCATTTGGGCCAAGTGTTCTGAACTATTTTCTGCATTGTGTGCGTGTCTCTATGTGTCCCTATCTGCGCCCCACACTTTTAATGAGAAGATACAAAACATTTATACAAAACACACCCAAAAGGGCTGCCCCGCTCACCAGAAACCATGTTCCCTCTTGGCACAATCACTGTTGTTGTTGTTTAAAAAAAACAAGAAAAAACAAACAAACCTGCAATGTGACTTACCAAGTGAATCGAAATTGTGGTGATCTGTCAAAAAAACAAAACAATTCTCCTGAAACATGGCATACAAATGTGATAGACAGTTATATTGTGACAGATAGTCATGGTACACAAAAATGTCATGGACATATTGTACTTATATGTAATAGACATATTGTGTAAACATGTTACAGATAGTCATATTTCACAATACCATTGTAGATATATTGCCTATAAATGTTTGAGATAACCATATTGCACAAAGTGTTATAAACATATTTCATGAAACTGTTCTTGGCAGTCATTTTGGACAAAAATGTTACAGGAATAGGTAAAGGTAAAGGTTTTCCCCTGACATTAAGACCAGTTGTGTCCGACTCTGGGGGTTGGTGCTCATTTCCATTTCTAAGCCGAAGAGCCGGCATTGTCTGTAGACACCTCCAAGGTCATGTGGATGGCATGACTACATGGAGCGCTGTTACCTTCTCGCTGGAGTGGTACCTATTGATCTACTCACATTTGCATGCTTTTAAACTGCTAGGTTGGCAGAAGCTGGGGCTAACAGCAGGAGCAGACACCCTCCCCATATTCAAACCTGCAACCTTTTGGTCAGCAAGTTCAGCAGCTCAGTGGTTTAACCCTCATAAGCCAGTGATTAAAGATAGTTACAAAAATGTCATTAGACATATTTCACTAAAAAGGCAATAGATGGTCATATTGCAAAAAAAATTATGAGTTACATTGGTCAAAATATTAGTCACTCTAAACAATATGTTATAGAGTTTTACTGCACAAATGTTATCATCATATTGTACAATATTAGAGATTTACTGCACAAAATGCTATGAAGATTCATAGCATAAATATTTGTAGTCATATTTTGCAAAATGTTATTGTTATATTGCACAAACATGTTATAGTCATATTCCTTAAAATGTTATAGTCACATTTCACAAAAGCATACATATATTGCTCAAAACCTTATAGAGTCACATTGATCAAAATGTTATAGAGTCATATTGCACAAAAAATGTGACAGTCACATTGCAGAAAATGTTGGAGAGTCATATTACACAAAAGCATTCTACACATATTGCTCAAAATGTTACAGAATCATTTTTCACAAAACATAGTCATCTCACGCAAAAATGTTATAAAGCGTTATATTGCTCATAACATTATACATATTACACAAAATGTTAAAGAATCCTACCCGGGATCACAAGCTTTACGCTCCCTGTCCGAATTTCCCCACGGCCATGTATCAGGATCATATACTCGTCAGAGTGGCTGACTTGTACGTTTCGGATCTCAAGGGAGCAGTCCGGCTTCATGATCTCATGGCCAGAGAAGCGTGGGTCCTTCTGAATCACATGGTTTGGATAGAAGAAATAAGTCAGGATGGTGTCATTCTCGGACATTTCCCTTCGGTACCAGCGGCAGCTCACTGGGAAGGAAGGGCGGGTGACTGGGGTGAGGAGGACGCTTCCTCCTTCCTTTGGCTTTGGTGGCTTCATTTCAATATTTGTCAGCTTCAAGTAGGCTTCAGTTGACAAGAAGCAAATGCTCAAGACGACGAAGACTGTATAGAGATCAAGCAAAGAGACATCACTCCCAGCAAAGCATTCATTTGAGGCAAAGTCAAATAAATCTACATGTTTTTCATATCTTAAAGCAGCCTCTGGATCTCCAAAACACTTCTCCAAAGATGTCCCATTCCCTCTTGGATGGTGCCTTCCGGCCTGGCAAAAGGGGCTTGGACTGGATGACCCTTGGAGTCTCTTCCAACTCTAGGATTCTGTCCATTCATCTATATTATGGGCTCTATAATCAGGCCTTATTGGTGCATTATTTAAACTGTTATGTTTATTCATATCATGATCTGATCACCATACTCAATATATCCCATATGCATGGGGGTATTGGGGTAATGATACAAAAGGTTTGCTAGGCTAGACCCTCTTTCACTCAGACTCAGCCCCCGCCCCAGCCCCCCCCCCCGAGCCCCCCCCTGAAAAAATATTAGCCCCCTCCCCCAAACGAAATCCTGGCTACGGGCCTGATCCAACCCCTCCCAAAAGATGGTCATACTGCCATAGATATGACTGAGAGATAGAGAAAAGCCTAGATTCAGAAGGGATATCTAAAGAGCATCCAGTCCAACCCCATTTACTAAGGAGTAAGACATCATCCAAGCCTTCCAAACATATGACCATCTCATCATACATATGATTGAGAGAGAGAGATAAATAAACAGAATCCTTGATTTGGAAGGGATTTCTAAAGACCATCCAGTTCAACCCCTTCTGCCATAGAGGAAGACACCATCCAAACCCTCCCAACAGACAGCCATTCAGCTATAGATACGATTTAGAGAGAGAGAGAGAATAGAATCCTATACTTGGATTGCTAAAGACCATTCATTCCCCTGTCTATCACAGTGGAAGACACCATCCAAGCCCTCCCAAAAGACAGCCATCCAACCAGGCATGTAGCCGGGGGGGGGGGGTTGAGGGACTTAGCGCCCCTCCCGAAATTCTCATGGTGGTTCACGAAAAGGCCTTACTGGGCATTATTTAAACTGTTATGTTTATTCATATCATTATCTGATCACCATGCTCAATATATCCCATATGCAGGGGGTATTGGGGTAACGATACAAAAGGTTTGCTAGGGTAGACCCTCTTTCACTCAGACTCAGCCCCCCCAAAAAACTCAGCCCGCCCTGAAACCCTCCCTGAAAAAAAATAAGCCCCCCCCCCGAAATGAAATCTTGGCTACAGGCCTGCATCCAACCATAGATATGTTAGGGGAAGCAGGGGGATGGAAGGAGGGGGAGAAGGAGGGAGAGGGTGAGAGAGAGATCCTTATATAGGATTCTGTTCTCTCTCTCTAAATTGTATCTGTAGCTGTTGGGAGGGCTTGGGTGGTGTCTTCCTCTGTGATAGAAAGGGTTGGAATGAATGCTCTTTAGAGATCCAAATATAGGATTCTATCCTCTCTCTCTCTAAATTGTATCTATAGCTGGATGGCTGTGTAGGCAGGGTTGGGATGGTGTCTTCCTCTATGGCAGAAAGGATTAAACTGGATGGTCTTTAGATATCTCTTCCAAATCAAGGATTGACAAGCTGGAATGTTTCCAGAGGAGGGCGACTAAAATGATCAAGGGTCTGGAGAACAAGCCCTATGAGGAGTGGCTTAAAGAGCTGACATGTTTAGCTGGAAGAAGAGAAGGCTGAGAGGAGACACGATAGCCATGTATAAATATGTGAGAGGAAGCCATAGGGAGGCGGGAGCAAGCCTGTTTGCTGCTGCCCTGGAGACGCAATGGAACAATGGCTTCAAACTACAAGAGAAGAGATTCCATCTGAACATTAGGAAGAACTTCCTGACAGTGAGAGCTGTTCAGTAGTGGAACTCCCTGCCCCGGAGTGTGGTGGAGGCTCCTTCTTTGGAGGTTTTTAAACAGAGGCTGGATGGCCATCTGTCGGGGGTGCTTTGAATGCAATTTTCCTGCTTCTTGGCAGGGGGTTGGACTGGATGGCCCGAGGTCTCTTCCAACTCTATGATTCTATAATTTGGATTTCTAAAGACCATCCATTCCAACCCATTCTCTCATAGCCCTCCCAACAGACAGCCATTCAGCCATAGATATGTTAGGGCAGTGTTTCTCAACCTGGGGGTCGGGAACCCTGGAGGGGTCGCAAGGGGGTGTCAGAGGGGTCACCAAAGACCATCAAAAAACAGTATTTTCTGTTGGTCATGGGGGTTCTGTGTGGGAAGTTTGGTCCAATTCTGTTGTTAGTGGGGTTCAGAAAGCTCTTTGATTGTAGCTGAACTAGAAATCTCAGCAATTACAACTCCCAAATGTCAAGGTCTGTTTTCCCCAAACTCCACCAGTGTACACATTTGGGCATATCGAGTATTCGTGCCAAGTTTGGTCCAGAGCCATCATTGGATGTCAGTGAACTACAACTCCAAAACTCAAGGTCAATCCGCACCAAACCCTTCCAGTATTTTCTGATGGTCATGGGAGTTCTGTGTGCCAAATTTGGTTCAGTTCCATAGTTGGCGGTGTTCTTTTATTGTAAGTGAACTATAAATCCCAGCAACTACAACTCCAAAGTGACAAAATCAAACCCCCCCCCCCCCCAACCCCACTGGTATTAAAATTTGGGCATATCGGGTAAATTTGGTCCAGTGAATGAAAATGCATCCTGCATATCAGATATTTACATTACGATTGATAACGGTAGCAAAATTAGAGTTATGAAGTAGCCACAAAATTAATTGTATGGTTGGGGGTTACCACAACATGAGGAACTGTATTAAGGGGTCGCGACATTAGGAAGGTTGAGAAACACTGTGTTAGGGGAAGGAGGGGGAGAAGGAGGGAGAGGGCGAGAGAGAGAGAAAGAGAGAGAGAGAGAGAGAAGTATATCCTAGATTTGGATCTACTTATAAAGACCATCCAGTTCTTCCTAATGTTGGGGTGGGATCTCTTTCCCTGCCCTTTGTGTCCATGTCCCTTCCCTCCTCCATGGGAACTCCTTCCAAGTCGGAATGCCTGGCTCTCCTTGCCCCCTTCCTCCTCCTCCTGGGCCCCGATTCGGCCCTTCCTTCACCTGCCAGGAGCTTGGAGGGCGAGCCACTTTCCGCCCCGAGGAGGACCCCCATACCGCCTCTCCTCCTCTTCCCTGAGGGGCTCCCTCTCTGGGCTTCGGGGGGCTCTCTGTGGCCCTTCCCTTCCTACTCTTCCCTGCAAAAGAGGAGCGACTCCTGTTGCGGCCGTCGCCGGGCGGCTATTGTGAGCTCAGCGGGTGCAGAGGACTCCCCGATGGTCATCTCTGACCATTATTCCTGTTATTCCACTCCACTCCTCCTCCTCCTCCTCCTTTTCCTCTTAACAAATATTAATACAACTTTATCTATATTCCGCCCTATCTCCCAGAGGGAACTCAGGGCGGATTCTAAACAAACAAAGGCAAACTCTTCCTCTAACCTGCCTCCCCCCCTCCACCCCGTCACTCTAACCCATGCATGGGCAAACTTGGGCCCTCCAGTGTTTTGGACTGGCTGTTAGGAATTGTGGGAGTTGAAGTCCAAAACACCTGGAAGGCCCAAGTTTGCCCATGCCTGCTCAAACCCTATCAATATTGGGTGTTGTGCTTTATGTACAGCCCTTTTCTCCTACCTAAAGCTTTGTTTGATGCCTTCTTCAAAGGCAACAGAAGCTTCAAATGGTCCAACGCAGGCATGTAGCGGGGTGGAGGGGGGGGGGCGGTGGGATTCTCATGGTGGGCTGTAAGAAGGCCTTACTGGTACATTATTTAAACTGTTATGCTTATTCATATCACATCAGCAAGCGAGAGTCCAAAAGTGGCAGGCCCAAACTCAGCACCTCAATCCATGGGTAATACCAGATGAGAGATCTCCCCTGGGCACACAGGAGACTGGGCGACTTGGAAGGCGTGAACAGACTGCGCTCTGGCACCACGAGATGCAGAGCCAATCTTAAGAAATGGGGCTACAGGGTGGAATCCTTGGCATGCGAGTGCGGAGAAGAACAAACCACTGACCACCTGCTGCAATGCAACCTGAGCCCTGCCACATGCACAATGGAGGACCTTCTTGCGGCAACACCAGAGGCACTCCAAGTGGCCAGATACTGGTCAAAGGACATTTAATCAACTACCAAATTGCAAATTTTGTATTGTGTCTTTTTAATCTGTGTGTTTGTTTTGTTCTGTTAGAATTGAAATACAATGGTATGGTTGCTGATGACACGATAAATAATTCATATCATGATCTGATCACCATACTCAATATATCCCATATGCATGGGGGTATTGGGGTAACGATACAAAAGGTTTGCTAGGGTAGACCCTCTTTCACTCAAACTCAGCCCCTCACCCCGAATCAAACTCAGCTCCCCCAAATCAAAATCCTGGCTTCGAGCCTGGTCCAACGGGCAGATTGCTCACCGGAGCAGTGTTCAAGGAGCATACAACACCTTCAGGCTGAGAAAGGTGGTATATCAATACGGTAAATCTATATAAATACAGAAAATGTAATGTTGGTGGGCAGGAAAATAGATTTAAAGATGGGCTCAAAGCCAACCTTAAAAACTCTGGCATAGACACTGAGAACTGGGAAGCCCTGGCCCTTGAAGCGCTCCAGCTGGAGGTCAGCTGTGACCAGCAGTGCTGTAGAATTTGAAGAGGCATGAATGGAGGCAAAAGAGAGAAATGTACCAAGAGGAAGGCGTGTCAAGCCAACCCCAACTGGAACCGCCTTCCACCTGGAGACCAATGCCCTCACTGTGGGAGAAGATGCAGATCAAGAATAGAGCTCCACAGTCACCTACGGACCCACCGCCAGGACACTACACTTGGAGGACCATCATCCTCTGCTGTACGCCTTTCCCAATCTTGAACCATATATATCTATATAAATAAAAATGTAATGTACATTTGTGGGATTAACAGAACTCAAAAACCACTGGACAAATTGACACCAAATTTGGAAACAAGACACCTAATAATGCAAGGATTGACCATCACTGAAACCCCCTTGCGACCCCCCAGGGGTTCCGACTCCCAGGTTGAGAAATGCTGGTCTAACTCTATCTATGATTTGTGCTGTGTTTTATGTACAGTTCTTTTTATCGTACATAATGTTTTGATGTTTTTATTGGTTTAAACTTTGTAATGCAAAATATGCCAATGCTTCATTCTGTTTCAATGTGTGTTGTTGAAGGCTTTCATGGCTGGAATGACTGGGCTGCTGTTAGTTTTCCGGGCTCTATGGCATGTTCCAGAAGGATTCTCTCCTGATTTTTTTTTGTCATGTCAGGAGCAACTTGAGAAAGTGAAAGTTGCTTCTGGTGAGAGAATTGGCCTTCTGCAAGAACGTTGCCCAGGGGACGCCCAGATGATTTGATGTTTTTATCGTCCTTGTGGGAGGCTTCTCTCATGTCCCCGCATGAGGAGCTGGAGCTGATAGAGGGAGCTCATCCGCCTCTTCCCGGATTCGAACCTGCGACCTGTCGGTCTTCAGTCCTGCCGGCACAGGGGTTTAATCCACTGCACCACCGGAGGCTCCTGATGTTTTGCCTACATCTATGGCAGGCATCCTCAGAGGTTGGGGAGTCTGTTGGAAATGAGGCACGTCAGGTTTTGTGTGCAAGGTTTTGTTCTGGTTTTCAAAGTCTTTCATAATGTAGTTTAACTGTATTGAACTGCATTGCATGGCAGTGTGTAGCTCATGAAATGCAGCTCAATGCAGTTTAACAGCATTATGAAATTGCATTATATGCCAGTGTAGATTGGGGGGGAGGGGGGCATAGCAAAGTGCTAACATTCTGTAGCAGAGAAGAGTAAACACCTTGTAAAACTACAACTCCCATTATTACATAGCATTGAGGCATGGCAATTCAAGTGGTGCCAAGTTGTATTAATTCTACAATGGAAATGCATCCTGGGTTGCTGTGAGTTTGTTAGGCTGTATGGCCATGTTCCAGTAGCATTCTTTCCTGACGTTCCGCCTTCATCTGTGGCAAGCATCAGAGGTCTGTTAGGTCTGTTGGAAATGAGGCAAGTGGAGTGTGTATATATACTTTTATATATACCTTTGGAATAATGTCCAGGGTGGGGGAAAGAACCCGTTGTCTGTGTTGTCAAAGGCTTTCATGGCTGGAATTACTAGGTGGGTATGAGGTTTCTGGGCTGTATAGCCATGTTCCAGAAGCATTCTCTCCTGATGTTTTCCCCACATCTATGCCCGGCATCTCAGTGGTTGTGAGGCCCCTTTGTCTGTTTTGAAGCAAGTATAAATGTTGTAATTGGCAAGCTTGATATAGCATTGAGTAGCCTTGCAGCTGCAAAGTCAATCAGCATTGTTGACTGGAGGTATCCTTTTGTTTGGGAGGTGTTAACTGACACTTGATTGTTTGCTGTCTGGATTTTCCGTTATTGAGTGGTGTTCTTTATTTACTGTCTTGATTCTGGTGTTTTTTAATACTAGTAGTCATTGGTTACTTAGACATTTTGTTTTTCATAATTAATCTCAGGTTATAAACAAGGAATGTGTCAGTGAACCAACAAGAAGCCCTCCCTTCATAACCCAATCCAAAACTTATAGGCAATCGTGCATGATTTTGAGGGACCCTCCTTCCGTCTTTGCTTATTTGAGGTCAATTTCATAGCATCTGCAAGCTAGGGAGAACATTATGATGGATCAAGATAGAAAACAATTAACTGGGCTTTTCCGTCTGTGACCTCCTTCACCTAGGGCCATTTCGCTTATTGTAGGTAAGTATATGCCTTCAAGTCACCTGCTGCTATACAGTGATCACATAAATTTCATAGTGTTTTCTAAAGCAAAGAATATACAGTGGTTTTGCCAGTTCCGTCCTTTGAGCTATAGCCTGCAGTGTGTAACTTCCTTCACCCAGGGCTGTTTCCCATATTTTGTATAGGTATGTAATATCTTCAAGTCACTTGTCAACTTATATAGACCTGATTAATTTATAGGGTTTTTAAAGGCAAGGAATACATAGGGCCCTTCCACACATCCCTATATCTCAGAATATCAAAGCAGAAAATCCCACAATATCTGCTTTGAACTGGGTGATCAGAGTCCACACTCAGATAATGTGGGATTTTCTGCCTTGATATTCTGGGATATAGGGTTGTGTGGAAGGGCCCTCAGAGCTGATTTTGCTATTTCCATTCTTTATGCTGTTATAGCCTACAGCAGGAGTTCCCAAACTAAGGTCCGCAGGCCAGATGTGGTCCTCCAAGATAATTTACCCACAAGCTGTCCTAAACTTTAGACTTAGAATCGCCTTGAGGTCCCTTCCACACAGCCGAATAAAATTCTACATTATCTGCTTTGAACTGGAATATATGGCCATGTGGACTCAGATAACCCAGTTCTAAGCAGATATTGTGGATTATCTGCATTGATATTCCTTGTTATATGACTGTGTGGAAGGGTCCTAAGTCGGAAACGACTTAAAGGCACACAACAACAACAGTCCTAACTAATCTGATCTTATTGGCAAGGGCTTTAGGTTAAATGAGTGCCAATGCCACCTGACAAAGGACCGGGTGCTTATTCTATGAATTTACTATTTGTGATGCTTCACTCTTTATCCTGGCCTCTCATTATTTAATTCCTAACGCCTTTCTGCTTTACTACTTGCTTTGGTTAGGACAGGGGTTAACAGCCCCTCCTAAAGCACTCTCTCCTGGGGCCCTTCCACCCAGTTATATAACCCAGAATATCAAGGCAGATAATCCACAATATATACTTTGAACTGGGTTATCTGAGTCTACACTGCTGTATAATGCAGTTCAATGTGGATTTTATACAGCTCTGTGGAAGGGGCCCTGGATTGGTGAGGGCATGATTTGTGCTCGTTTTGTAGATAGAAAGGTCCAATTTTGCATTGAGTGATTGAGCCATATTTTGAAAATGCACAGAAATAAAGAAATGGGAATAAGGAACCAACTTCAGCATGTTAGGCACATTTGTTTGTTCACCCCAGGCAAGGAGAATTAGCAGGCACTTTGGTAACATAATAGCCTAAGCCAGAGTAACATCTAGGTTAACTATTTTCCCCAACATTACATAAGGAGGTCCCTAGCCAGTTGCTTTGCCAGTCCATGCAATGGTTTCTGGACAGCACCCAGGTGCAGGTCTACCCACCCAGATAGACATTGACTGGGCATGGGGGTAGCTGGAGGAATTGCCTTGCAGAGCCACCTGTCTGGCTGCCTTCTCCTTTAGTCTTCCCTAGCTTCTCTTCCCCCTCACCTCTTGGATTTCTGCAGATGTCCACTGGCAGAACTTTACACTCCAATAGCTTCACATAGAATCACGTAATAAAATGCGGAACCAAATAGAAACATTCAACAGGGCAGCATTTTCCCTTACTATTTTCTATTCTTGTGCTCTTAATCTGAGTTTGAAAGTGCAACCTATTGAATGAAGTATAATGAATGGGAAAACCCACATCGTCATGGTAGTCCATCAGATTAATTAAACTGTTTAATGATATACAATATGTAGTACAGAAATAGTTGCAAATTAAGATTCTGTGCATTAGGCCTCAACAAAAATGCAGTGTAAAATACAAAAAACAAGAATACAACATCAATAACAGCCAATAATCAAGACAGTGCAGTGTGAATACAAAAAGAGCAATTAATAATGGAAGTAGTTGA
Source organism: Anolis sagrei ordinatus (assembly GCF_025583915.1). Classification (NCBI taxonomy): domain Eukaryota; kingdom Metazoa; phylum Chordata; class Lepidosauria; order Squamata; family Anolidae; genus Anolis; species Anolis sagrei. The sequence continues at coordinate 111,193,563 of NW_026845477.1, forward strand.
CTGCTATCTACTGGTGGAGTCTTCTTCTTCTTCTTTTTTGAAATTTTTAAACAGAAGCTGGAAGGCCATCTGCCAGGACTGCATTTTTTCAGTATCAGGAGCGACTTGAAAAACTGCAAGTTGCTTCTGTTGTGAGAGAATTGGCAATCTGCAAGGACATTGCCCAATGGATGCCCAGATGTTTTTGATGTTTTACCATCCTTGTGGGAGGTTTCTCTTATGTCCCTGCATGAGGAGCTGGAACTGACAGAGGGAGCTCTCACCAGATTCGAACCACTGACTTATTGGTCAGCAGTCCTGCTGGCACAAAGCGCGCCACTGGAGGATCCGTCAGGAGTGCACCTACCTAAGTATTGGATCCTACAGGTTTTGTTCTTAATGTTTTTATGTCCCAAGAACTCTTTCACCTAAGGAACAGGATAGTCAACTCCCCAAACATTTCTTCTTGCTCATCTAATTTAAAAGCATCTGATTCCCTACCTGATCCAAACACACCACATTTTAGCATTAAGAGAACACTATGTTACCAACCCAATAAGAGAGGATGAAGCACCCTAGCTGCTCCAATAAGGCAAAGCAGAAACAAAGAGGCTAACCAATATTTTCCACACCATTTCTGGTTTTAAAAATATAGCTGGATTTCATCAACCGTTTCTGGAGGTGACAGGGAGACAGAATTCTCAAACGATAATTTTGTCTGTATACAAATAAAGCATATCTAGAAGATGCCCAGCCAACCCCTGTCCAAAGACCTAAAAAAAATGTTTTCCCCTTTTCCTCAGTAATATGTTTTTCATGTTATTTGTCTTTTTAGTAATGTATGCTTTATAAAAAAAGTGTTTGTTGTTTATTATGTAATGTTATATATTTTAACAATTCAGTTAATTAAAAACATTTTCTATTGTATTTTTGTGTACATTTTGTTATTTGATTTCATCTTAGTATGGCCCAAGAGCTAATGGAACAAATATTCTGTTCTAAGCCCCTACTCTCCAGCTGATTACACTGTTATCAAGCAATATGAAGAAATATTAAAGCCTAATTATTCTTCAGATTTGGAATGGCGGGAGTTGTCAAATACTCTGCAGTGAAAAATTCTTCAACAACTCAGGATGTTTCTGAAAAACAGCAGGCTATAGCTAATATATGTTGAAATTAAACCAATTGCACTGCCATATTACACAAAATAATTTGGCTTATACAATGGAATCACAACGAATTCTCTATTCTACCAGATCTTTAGGCACTGGCTTAAATTTGCAGAGGTTTTTTGGATTGTCTTCTTGATGCATTCCATTCTCCTCAATTACCCAAGTACAGCACAATGGAGTTGTACATTCAGCAATGAATCCATCTGATGATCTAACTACAGTGATGTTGTAAAGTTTCCATCCACAATTTCCAAATAGGTAGGTGATGGCATTCCAATTGGTGACTTCATTCACTTTTTCGCTCGTTTTAGCACGAACTCTTTTGGAGACGATTGATGCTAGCCATTTGTACTAGAAGAAAATCATGTTACCATCCAGCAACTTGAAGAGTGGTCTGGCACTAGCAGTCACGTTAACATCATCATATGTCTTGTTGTCAACTTGAATGATCAAGGATTTGGATTTTGAATCTGATTCTGAAGAAATAAACATAGAGAATATTATTATGAATTACCAACTCCAGGACACCATAACATAGGTAAAGCATATTGCTAACCTTATGATGTGGTTGCTATTACCCTGAGTTTGTCTGGTGCCCTTATTAGAATGACATTTTGTATCCCTTGACATTATCATGGCCCTTTCTGGTACCTTGGCAGTAGCAGAACCTTCCTAAAAGCCATTCATCAGTTCATCACCTAAAAGAAATATGTTCATATATCTAGAGATTGGAACCTGGACACTATTATTAAATTGCATATTTTTGAGGGAAAACAGCTTAGGCCAAAATAAGCACATTTTATTTCAATAAGACTTACTGAACAGTATTGCAGTAGGGAAGGGGTCCCCAAAATAAGGTTCATGGGCCAAATGAAGGTCATTTACCCAGCCTCCACCCTAAACTTTAAAATTAGTAAAGGTAAAATAAAGATTTCCCCTGACATTAAGTCAATAAGGCAACAATTGGAATTCAGTATGGCTGGTTTGAGATGGTTTGAAACAATTGATTTTAAAGTGAAGATGACTGGTTTTAGTATTTATGTATATTTATAGCTTATTTTATATTCCAGCATTGAATGTTTGTCATATATATGTTGATCTCTGCCCTGAGTCCCCTTCGGGGTGAGAAGGATGGAATATAAATGTTTTAAATAAATAAATAAATATTTTGGAGAAGGGACCAAGTTTAAATACAAAATTCATGTATGTTTTATATATACCGTATACCACTCTGAGTCCCCTTGAGGAGAGAGGGTGGTCTATAAATAAAGTATTTATTATTACTACTACTACTACTACTACTACTACTACACACAGCCTGGTGGTAATTTCATCCACAATGTTTTAATAATTTTGTACATGAAACAAAGTTTGTCTGGTGTCACTATCTCAGCCACCACTGGAGACAATTTTGGATTTTGTAGTATTTCGGATTTTTTTTTTTTTGGCAGGAAGATGGGCTCCTTTGGCCAAAGGGGCCCTTAGCTTAAGCACTCGCAAGAACAATGGTAAATTCGACATTGTATATGGCTACTTCCACACAGGTGTAAATTGCAAGTGAAACCAGCATTTTAAATGTCGAGGCCAGACTGGCCCAAAACACTGCCTTCTTGGCTGGATGGTGACCCGGTTACCCATTCCTACCGATTTGTGATTGACAGGGTAGGCATGAGGATTATCATCCCCTCCCTTCCCCATGCCCGTTTAGTCATTAAAAACAAAAGAAAAGCCTCTGTAGGAGCCACAACTTCCTTGAAAGTCATTTGGATGCTCCTGGCTAATCGGTTACCTATCCCACATTATCTGGCTATGTAGATGGGGACTCAGTTTGGTCTACACATCTGGTTTAATAATCAAGAATGTTCTGCATCACAGAAAGTCTCTTGAAGGCAGAAAGTTGGAAAATACTCTTTTAGTAGACCCCGAAGGAACAGTATATTGTCCAACACATTGTGACGTATCATATCATACCCATTTCCAAAGGAAAGTGATTCTTCAACACCACTGATTATCTTCTGGAAAGAAAAGAAAATAAGCATTTCATAACCAAAGGTTTCTACCAAAGTGTGACAATGTTTTTCCTCTTTTTTGGCCATGGTAGCACAGCTTCATTGTGACATTATTCCTCATAAACAAAGAAACAAATAATATATTTCTGACTTGAAGACAAGTATTCGCACAGACATTTTTGTTTGGTAATTGCAAGCAACAAGTTGCAAAGGCTCTTTATGGGCTGAAAAGTCCTATAAGGATTGTGGAAATGTCAGGGCCCTGATCCCTTTTTCCTCTTCAGCTTTCTCCTACCCTCGTGACTAGCCTTGAATACAGCTTTAAAGGACACAGAAAATATTAATATTTTCATTTATTTGCCAAACTGAAAATCCCAATATTCCATGGCAGTTAAAGTGCCATGGCAGTTAAAGTGGTGTCAAGCTACATTCATTCTGCAGCGTAGTTGCACCCTAAATCCATGAGAACTGACAAAATGCTCCACCATTTTTTAAAAGTAAGTATTACTGGTGTGCATTGTTGATAGAAGTACTGTATATACTCGAGAATAAGCTGATGCAAATATAAGCCGAGGCACCTAATTTTACAACAAAAAATCTGGGAAAAACGTATTGACTCAAGCATAAGCTGAGGATGTGAAATGCAGCAGCTATTGGTAAATTTCAAAATAAAAACAGATACCAATACAATTACATTAATTGAGGCACCAGTAGATTAAATGTTTTTGAATACTTACATAAAACTGTAATTTAAGATAAGACTGTCCAACTCTGATTAAACCATTATTCTAATCTTCTTCAATGTAAATGTGCATAAGTATCCTTCCAATATTAATAAAGAGAGTAAAATAATAAATGTAATAATAAAATAATGAATAACCTCCTTCAATGTATATGTGCTTACGTATCTTCCAATAATAATAGAATAAAATAATAAATGTAATAATAATAATAATAATAATAATAATAATAACAGAGTGAAATAATAACAAACCTTGACTCGAGTATAAGCCAAGGTAAGCTTTTTCAGTTTGAAAAAAAGGCTGAAAAACTAGGTTATACTCAAGTATATAAGATATATTGGAAAAACAAGGGGAATGTATAGAGAAGCTAGTCAGGAGGAGAAAATAGACTGAAATGTTATTGAATGCAAAGAAGCAGAAGAAATACTATCTTGTATGGATATTTTCTAGGGCTGGGCGGTTTCGTTTCGTTAATTCGTAATTCGTTAATAATTCGTTAATTTTTTCAATTACAAAACAATAACGAACCATTCTGGAGCAATTATTTAAAAAAACGAATTTTCAAAAACGTTTTGTAAATGCTTCGTATTTCGATATTGTATTCGTTTCGTTATTGTTTTGAGGTCGTTTCGTTATTATTTCCGCATGTCTGGGCCAGTTTTATGGTTTAATTAGTGAAAAAAAATTATAATATCACACCAACAGTCAACAACCGAGGGAGAGGGAAGCTTCAGAAGGTTTTGGAGGTTTTTTAGCGTATTTCGCGGTCGCGTCCGCCATTAACGAATCGATTCGTTATTGTTTCGGAAATCGATTCGTTAATTTTTACCATTTACGAAATTTCGTAAATATCGAACTTTTTAAAAGGAAAATTTTGTAATTATTTTAAATATCAAAACAAAAAAACCCCCAAATACAAATCGATTTTAGAAACAAATTTTTCCGTTGTTACCCAGGCCTAATATTTTCATGTCAGAATTGAATAAATACAGTAAATATACATTTGGAATAATATGGAATCTATTATTTTAAGTGATCTATATGCATTTCTTCAATGTCTACATTGCTTCTCTAACGAATCAGGATCCACCAAGCTTTTGTGGTGCCTTGACCTTTTGAGTATTGTACTTGGAATTCTATTTAATGAATCAATAGAAATGAGTTCCAAGTTCTTATTGTCTCAAAAGTTTTATTTACTTGAGTTTTAACTAGATTAAAGCTAAGAGCTGGATTTAGGCCTGAGGAGAGAAGAAGCTTAAACTTTTCACCCCCAAATTGTGCATAAGGAGCAAGGAGATTATTAGCCCCTTCCCAAAAGTTGTGTGCAAGAATTTTAGGGTGGAAGAAAGACTATCTTGGGGATATCGAGGGAAGGAGGAACTTCCTTTTTCCTTTCCTAAGTATTACTTAACAGACCATGTTTACTGAGCATGCACAGTCTTGATTGGGGGCCATTTTCATGCTATACGATAGTTCTATGATCAACTACAGAAGATTTTGGCAGGAAAAGTTGGTAAAAGATACTTTTCTGAACTACAAGTTGCAGAATGCTCAAACCAGATTGCAGAGGCTATGCTGGGTATGGGATCTGTAGTTTGGAGAATATTTTTTCCAGCCTTTAGTTACTTATTTTTACACTGCGGAATTCTAATTTAGTATATTATTACCATATATACTCATGTATAAGTCAATCTCATGTATAAGTCTAGGGTAGGTTTTGGGGACAAAATAATGGATTTAATATGACCTGTGGATAAATCAAGGGTTATAGATAAGGAGAAGCAAAATTGCAAAGGCCACATCAGGGCCAGCCACCTTTGCTGCCATTTCATAGTTCAGATATTTTAAAAAGTCAGACTTCATGCCGTGGCAGAAACAGTAGAAACAAAGGGTAGGTGCAGATCATCTTGAGATGGACTATGCCCTTGCTTTTTGCCATTCTAATTAGAGAAGGGACGGTTTATTTTTGGATAAGTTAATGTACATTACTCACATTGATCAATGGAGAAGTTGTCACTGGGGGTTTTTTTGGGTTGAATTTTTAAATTAAAATTTCTAGACTTTTCTATGAGAATATATTACTGCTTTATCCTTGTCAAAGAACCATAATCAATAGGATTATAAAGTGTACAAATAAATAAAGTAAATGGCAAACGGAATTACAATGCCTTCATTTGCAAGCATTTAGATATGGAGATTACTACTTTAAATACAGTATGTTTAATTCATATAATAAAGGTAAAACATGAATACTTTTGAGTTCCCCCCTCAGAAACACATTCTCCCTCTGAAACACATTCTACCTATCTCATCCAGGGTTTTATCAATTCTATCAATTTTACTTCTAGTACATTTGGCTTGCCCATTATGTCCCATTTCTATGGCATGTCATTTTGTAGCTGCTTTTTTATTTTATTATGTTATGTATTTATTTTGATGGTATTTTTGCTTTTTGTATTTTATTGTATTTTGTTGTAATTTTGGGCTTGGCCTCATGTTAGCCACCCCGAGTCCCCTTTGGGGAGATGGTGGGTATAAATAAAGATTATTATTATTATTATTATTATTATTATTATTATTATTATTATATACAATTTTTATTACAACATGGCATAATAAAATAATCAATCACAAAAATGATTGTGTCTATCTACTATCAATACCAAAAAAACATACACATTAAAAAACTAGAAAGCCCACTTTCTTATCATTGCCTTATCTGTAGTATTTAACTATTCTTCCTTACGGAGTAATACAATTACGTACTTATACTACGTTTGAAATTCAGACAATAAATTCCCAAAACCTATTTAAAGTCTGAAATCACTGCAATTCACTTTTTTTTAAAAAAAATCACAGACCACACATTTTGTACTTTGTTTTTAAAAAATATATGTTTCTAAAATCCCATTTGATGACATGTTTTGAAACAGGACAATCCAAATAATTGTCCCATGGGATTGCACAGTAATTTTTGTTGCAATTTTCAACAAATGACTGTTTAGGCTAAAAAAACTAAAAGACTTTGAACATGTTATCCATTACCATGATAACTGGAACTCTTAAAACAAGTTAACTTACCAGTCTTACTCAGTTTCACCTTCAGCAGAAAACCAGAGCCTTGCAACTGTAGCTAGGGATGGGAAGGAACAGTAATCAGGAGAAAATGGAGAAATGAAACAGAAACTCTTCTTCTTTCTCTTCTTATTTTCCAGGGGCGGTTCCAGACAGGCAAAAGATCTGAGAGGAACCGGGGTTTTAAATTCCACTTCCTCTCAGGATGGAGGCCACACAACTGGCCTAAAACCCGGGGTTTTATGGGTGGGAGTGTCCAGATACCCTGCTGATCCGAGGTAAGCTGGGGTGGGCATAATGTGCGCTGCCAACCCCCCCCCCCTCCCCAATTCCCCCTGCACTTATTGGGAGAAGACTCCACTCCGACAAGGACTGAGCCTTTCTCCCTTGCTCCCCATTCCCTTGGAAAAGCCGAAAAAGGACCTTGGGTAAGGATGGAGGGATTTCTGCTCCAAGGCCCCCGTTGGATCTTCCAAGGAGAAGGAAGAGAGGCAAAGTCTTCAGACCTACTTCTGTTGAAGGCTCCAGTAATTTGAGGGGGAGAAAGGAGCCAGGGAGGGAGTGGGGGGGGGGGGAGGGAAGGAAAACACATATTTTTGGGAATGCAGGGTCACACACACACATGAAGATGCAGTTCTTCTGGCCAGAAATGGGATAAAAGGAGACCTTTCTATTCTGAGGTTTCTCTCCTTTGTTGCAACTGCTCCCGTGTTTTCACGGAATGTCGTTTGGCCATCCTTTAGTTTGAACTGAGAGCTTCTTGGATAAAGGTACTGACAGGCCCCCAGTCATTCTAAAGGTAAAGGTTTCCCCCTGACATTAAGTCCAGTCGTATCTGACTCTGTGGGTTCGTGCTCATCTCCATTTCTAAGCCAAAGAGCTGGCATTGTCCGTAGACACCTCTAAGGTCATGTGGCCAGCATGACTGCATGGAGCGCCGTTACCTTCCCACCAGAGTGGTACCTATTGATCTATTCACATTTGCATGTTTTCGGACTGTAGAAGCTGAGGCTGACAGCGGAAGCTCATGCCGCTCCCCGGATTCGAACCTGCGACCTTTTGGTCAACAAGTTTAGCTGCTCAGTGGTTTAACCCACTGCACCACTGGGGGCTCCTAAAAAGCGAAAAATACTCCCATGTGCCATCTTGTGGTGTCTGCTGATATTTTGGTTTTGTAAAATTCAAGAGGGGAGCTTTAGAGCTACAAAATGGATATTCAGGGCTACTTGTTGCCTCACAAAGCCTACCCTTGGTCTGCATGAAAGAAAGGTAACTCTGGAATTTACACATAAAAATAATCTAGCTCCACTAGTATTTCTGTGCATTCTTGTCATGTGATTTTGTTATTGAAAAACTGACCGCCCTGGGATGTGGGATATGTTGGGATCTGCTGCAGCACATTAAAGGCCTTAACCTGGACTTTTTTTTGCAACTTTCTTTAATGCATACTGCAGCATGCATTGGCAATGTGCCTTTTGTATTCACCGCAGATTCAAGTCACTGTAGAGGGGGCCATAGAGAATGAGAGGAAATAGTTAGAATGCGGGTTTTAAAAGTGGAGCAACAAAAGTCTGGGGACCTGTCAGCAAGTCCACACAGACCTGTCAGTCCTGGGTAATGCTCCTCCGCCATTCTCACACTTTCCTTTGAAGTGGATTTTACAGGTCCGCAAAGGGGATGGGGGGACAGGGAACATCTGGCAGAAGTTTTTGCTTTTTAAAAAAATTGAGATGCACTTGACCTCTTATGCACTCATATGGAGATTTCTTATTCTCTATTCACCCAATTGTAAATTCAACCTCTCTCAAAGCCAGCCTTAAAAACTCTGGCATAGATACTGAGAACTGGGAAGCCCTGGCCCTTGAGCTCCAGCTGGAGGTCAGCTGTGACCAGCAGTGCTATAGAATTTGAAGAGAATGAATGGAGGGTGAAAGAGAGAAATGTGCCAAGAGGAAGGCGTGTCAAGCCAACCCCGACCGGGACCGCCTTCCACTTGGAAACCAATGCTCTCACTGCGGGAGAACATGCAGATCAAGAATAGGGCACCACAGTCACCTATGGACCCATCACCAGTACACCGATCTTAGAAGACAATCCTACTTGGACAACGAGGGATCGCCTATGTAAGTAAGTAACTTCAACCTCTGTGTAATATTATAAACATTAGAAGAAAGGAATGGTTGCAGAGAATTCTAATTGCTTTCCAACTGTGCTTAGATTGAGGGAACTTCTACACTAATCTAAAAACTGATGTAGGGGAGGGGGGCACCATCCCACTCCTCCAGGCTTTTGGGAGCTCGCAGAAGTGAGATGGCTGTGAGGAGTTATCCCCAGGAGCCAGTCCCCACAGGACCCTTACCTCTAAAGGTCTGGATCTTAGCTTAAGGTCTGGATCTTTAGATGTGTTTGATGTGGAGTAAACTGGAAAACCCAGTTTAGTCTGCATTAATTCACTTTTACCTGAGGCATTGCTTGGATACCTCAGGTAAAAAGCAAGACAGGTCTCACATTTTGGGCCTGTCTGGAAGGGCACTGAGCTACCTGTTGGTCTGCTGCTCCATTTTCTGACAGTTGTTTCACACTTTTAAAACATGTATGTGCACTGAAGCAGTTCACACAGGGGACTGGGAAGGAAGTCATGTGTTTTGCATGGCTATACAGTAATATGAAGGTACATGGGGGGAGGAATCAAGTTTTGAGTGCACCTTTCAAAAACATGCTTTTCAGCTGTTAACCCAATCCTGCTTGCACTTTCCCCAAATGCCATTTAGCTGCTTCCCTTTTATACCAGTTTCTTTTGGTATTTACTGCATGTGTAGAAGGGCCCTCAGATGGGCAGTACATATCATATCTTCATTTTTTACAATGTCCCTCTTTGAAGGTGACTGAGATGGAACAGGAAGAGATAGGAAAGTTACTGTGATGGGATTAACACATTCATTATTGATAGGCTAAAAAATCTCAACCATGTATCTGTTAAAAGGGAATATTTTAATCAGTTTTGTGAATTTTGAATGGGTAGTTAAATTGACATTACATTAAACACTAAAAGCTTTAAAGATAAAAATCTCTATTGTTTTATTAATCTTTACCCTGCTTTGAGCACTAGAGAGAATGTAACAGCTGCATGAATTCTCAAAACCCCAATTTCTTACCACTTTCCCTCCTCCTTCCTTCCTTCCTTCCTTCCTTCCTTCCTTCCTTCCTTCCTTCCTTCCTTCCTTCCTTCCTTCCTTCTTCCTCTTTCCCTTTCAATTTCACATTCTAATTCTCTCCTTTCTTAAGTTTGTTGATTCCTATGGGGATCCAGGAAAAGCTTCTAAATTCAATAAGGAGTCTCTGTCTAATAACCAGTGTCGAACACAAACCAAACCAAACAAAAACCACCCGGATGAAAAGACTATCTTATTCCCAAGTTATTTTTATTACATGACAGTTAAATTTTTTCAATCCAAACTATCATATTGTAATGATGAACTAACATTGTAAAAAGATTCCTATAAAACACCTGATCATAACACAATTAATTTGTCTCACACACATATTTAAATGTTTGATGAGAACTATAGGATTTTTAATCCCCATTTGGACGGAATGGTCTGTATTTGCCATTTTTACTGCAATGAGCTGGCCCATAACCTCCTTTGTAGGAAAAAACGTATTTATTTTGAAATTATTTTTATTTATGTTTCACTTTTCCTTCTATGCTTCACATGCAATTCTTCTTTTACAACACTTATGCTGCACACACAGCTCTTCTTCTAAAATTTTGTAGAGTAAACCAAAGTTCATGTTTCTTTAGGGACTTGAACCCAGATATCCTAGATCCAGGGCTAATGCTCTAACTTCCTTTTAAATTTCAGTCATGGTGGTTAATTAAAATTAAACAGAACATGGTATTATATTATAAACACATTTCTTCAATCACACTTTTTAGGTAATATTTTTAAGAAACCCAAAGAGGTATACAAAACAAGGTCTTCTCAGTTTGCTACATAACGCTGTAGCATTTATGGTATAGTCAAATAGGGACCCATCTACATTGACCACTCAGGTGGTTGTAGAGGTGGGTCAGTTCTGTAGCAGCCAAATGCCACATGAGGCTGATCCAGGTTAATATAGTCTTCTCCCATGCTAGCCAAAGTTGGGGTAAAGTCCACACTCTGCTACAAAATTTGGTCTTTTTCTTGACTTTGGGCACTGTCCCCATTGCCATCCTGTGTTTCTCTGACTTGGGTGGCTGAGGACCCTCCCTTTCCCCTCTGTTTGTCTTTGTCATGGCAGTTTCTGACTGCAATGTTGGTACTGCCTGTAAGCTATCACATGCTGTGAGGTTGGCTGGAGTTACGTGGTTCATTGGGAAGGAGTGGGGAGATGATCAGAATCATTGCAACGCAGTGAGGGGACAGTTGTGGTGGTTTCATAGCAGTGCTGAAATGCTTGCTGATGGGAACTTCCTGTCACCTCATTAGTGGCTGGAAGAGTCTCTATGAAAATCCAGCACTTGGCACTATATATTAGGTCTGGGTTATGGGTCAGTGTAAACTCACCTTAGGACTTTGGGAGTCAAGGGCTCAAAGCCCCATTCAGTCATGGAAACCCATAAAATGGTCTTGGGCAAGTTATACTCTCTCAGCCTCAGAGGAAGGAATTGTAAACAAATCCTGCAAAAACCAACAACTCATGATTGGTACTTGTACAAGCTCATCATACAGATGACCCCTTCCCCATGCCATTCTGCAAGCCTCCCGAGTGGTGATACTTCCCCTATCACACAAGGAAAGCAGCGCCGAAGCGGCCCTGAAGTATGCTGGTTCCATTGGAGCCAGCACACCTTCCCATGTCTGATCTGGCTACAGTCGTCCATGCTCTGGTTACATCCCAAATAGATTACTGCAACACACTCTACATGGGGCTGCCTTTGAAGACGGTTCGGAAACTTCAGTTAGTCCAACGGGAGGCAGCCAGATTACTAACTGAGGCGACATATAGGGAACATACCACCCCTCTGTTATGTCTGTTCCATGGGCTGCCGGTCCATCTCTGAGCCCAATTTTAAGTGCTGGTTTTGACCTATAAAGCTTACTTGTCAGAATGCATCCACCCCTATGTCCCACCTTGCAATTTCAGATCATCTGGGGAGGCCCTGCTCTCGCTCCCGTCAACATCACAAACATCACCCTGCGTCTGGCGGGGAGGAGAGACAGGGCCTTCTTGGCTATATCCCCCCGCCTATGGAACACACTCCCAACTGAAATAAGATTGGCTTCTTCCCTCCTGGCTTTTAAGATGAAATTAAAATTATGCTTTTGGGATCAGGCTTTTGGACAGCAGATGTAAGTAGCACTGTAGATGGACTTTGACTGGAACGATGACACAGCTAATGAGACTGTTTTTACTGCTTTTATTGATTTAATTATGGCTTATGTATTGTTTAATTATGACTTCTGTTCAACTGTGGTTGTTTTATTGTGATTGTTTGTACCGGCATCATATTGGTACCTATTGTAAGCCGTCCTGAGTCCCCCCTCGGGGGTTGAGAAGTGATGGGGTACAAATACTAATAATAATAATGTTAGGAGGGAAGCGTCTTATTACACTTCCACTCCGGTTGGTGATGGGGCTTCGACAGGAAGTCCAGCGACGTTGTGTGATAGGCATCTGTTGCTACACTGTCGCTTTAGAGTCTTAAGGTGCTAAAAAGGTAAGTGTGATGAGGTTCTTAGGGTGGCTTTATGCTGAAAATGATTTGAAGAAACATAACAACATATCCATTATCATATAATAGAGTACGGACTGGAACAAAAAAAAAAAAGGTTCAGAATGACCTTTATGTTTCCTCTATGTCCTGGAAATTACAGTTACATCAGAAATACTAAGAAGTAACTAGAAGCTGAACACCCAGCTAAGACACTTGATAGATTTGCTATATTTCCTTAATACCTCACAGAAAGATTAGATCAGGGACATTATATGAAATGAAACTGATTGCAAGACTGAAGGGATAGGGTGGGGAATAAGGCAAGTTTAAACAGTTGGGCTGGCCAAGGTATTTGAGCCGTGACAGCTGCACAAATGCCTTGATTGTTTACATCATCCCAGGATAAAAGTAGTGGGCAAAAATAATAGTACCTGTGAGCAGTATGAGAAATAGTTCCTGTTTCAACCCATGTTTATCTTTCTTTTTTTGTTTTTTTAAAAAGCAACTTACAAGAGGACATTCGTAACTGCACTACTATACTAAGGTTCAATTCCCATTTAATTCAGTAGATATATATATAGAGGATTACATTGTATTTTCCAATATTTGTTGCAGCTATCATATAGACAATACCATACATCTGAGATGCTGTACACAACTTGTGACCCACAAGATGAATATGACCATCCAGCTATATGCAGGCCAATGTTTGGCAGTTCCACTGCTTTGCAGTCAAGACCAGCAATGAAGTCAAGTGGTTAAGGAAGCTTTTAGTGACCTGTCTTTTATGACAGACTTATTTATTAGCTTCCTACTATTTACAACATGGAGAAAACATTGCCTTTGTTTTTGAACTGTGTTAAGTTCTGGGTTGTTGTAGGTTTTTCAGGCTATCTGGCCATGTTCTAGAAGCATTCTCTCCTGACGTTTCATCTGCATCTGTGGCAAGCATCCTCAGAGGTTGTGAGGTCTAAGTTAAGTTCAATAGTTCAGAAATTGTTCAGACCTGATCTTAAAGGCACGCCAGTTCAGCTGAGCTAATCTTTTTCGCAGAAGTTTTCTCACAGCTCCTTTGATTTCTTTGTTCCGGAGACTGTAAATCAAGGGATAAAGCAAGGGAGTGATGCTGGTGTAAAGAAGACTTACTATCTTGTCCCTTCCTGGTGAATATGTAGACTTGGGTCGGATGTATACAAAGGTGGCACAGCCATAATGTAAAAGAGTAACGATCAGGTGAGAAGCACAAGTCGAAAAGGCTTTGCCTCGGCCAGCAGAGTCACGGATCTGCAACACAGCCAATGTGATGCAGATGTAGGAGGTAAGGATAAGGAGGAAGGGGAGCAGGAGAATGAGGATGCAAGCTGCAAGAAGTGGTAGTTCACTGGTGTAGCTCTCAGTGCAAGCCAAGTGTAGTAAAGCAGGCACATCGCAAAAGAAATGATCAATATGGTGGGAAGCACAGAAAGGCTGGCAGAAGACCGCTGCTGTCAGGCCCAATGAGACTGCAAAGCCACCAAGGCAGCAGAAGATGGCAAGCTGAAGGCAGAAGCCTTGGTTCATCACTACCACATAATGCAGGGGCCGGCAGATGGCCATATACCGATCATAGGACATAGCTGCGAGGAGAAAGCATTCAGCTCCTCCCAGAGCCACAAAGAAATGCATTTGAGTAGCACAGCCTATAAAGGAGATGACATTTCTTTTGGGATTGGTGAGGCCCACCAGCATCCTGGGGGCAATGATAAGGGTGTAGCAGAGCTCAATAGCAGAGAGCTGGAAAAGGAAAAGAAGCATTGGAGGGCGGCATCGTTCGGAAGCTACTGCTAGAAGGATGAGAAGGTTTCCTGCAAGTGTGGCCAAATGTACAACTAAGAAGATGAAGAAGAGGAGGGTCTGCAGATGGAGGAGGTCAGAGAATCCCAGAAGCAGGAATTCCATGGTTGCAACAGGTGTTGTATGGTTTTTCCTCTCCATACACTTTCTACATTATCTCTGCAAGAAAAGAGATGGAAATCCAAGCCACTGTGAAATGCTAGTTTGTAAAATAAACCAATTATTCCGATCATTTAAGAGAGTATTTGTTGCTGCTCCTACTATGGTCCACAAAGTGGCTCACGGAGATATGGGTTGAAAGTCACTCACGCTCAAGCCAAAATAAACCAGGTACTATATACAGTGTTCCCTCACTACTTCATTGTTCGCTTTTAGCAGACTCACTGTTTCGCAGATTTTGAAAATATTAATATAAAATATAAAATATTTACATCCAGTGGAGGCCCATAAGTGCGGCAGCCTGAGGAGTGGCGGGGAAGACCTGCCTCCCTGGCCTGTTGCTGCCTGTGTGGCTCCAGAGGCTTTGCCAGTTTCTGTGGAGGCCAGGGAGGCAGGCAGGTGCCCTTGGGATGGGCCAGGAGGTGGGTAAGGAAGCGTGGGTAAGAAAATAATATATAAAATAATATATAAATATAAAAATTAATATGGCATCCCTACTTCATGGATTTTCACTTATTGTGGGCAGTCCTAGAACAGAACCCCCATGATAAGTGAGGGAACACTGTAGAGGAGAAAGCACCAATGCCATTTCTAGGGCCCAGCTATTCCTGGCTTCTGTTTCATTTCCCCACCAGGTATTAAAAAATGCCAGAAGCAGTGTCACAACTGAAAGAGTAGAGGGGGAAACAGGGCTTCTTTTGGGTTCTCCTGGATTGGAATAAGACCTTACCTTTTGCCGTGAGTGTTTACCCTGACTTCATCACCCTGACAAAATTCATCACGGAGCAAAGACACATAGAAGCTAGTCAAAGGGCAAATAGAGTCAGTAAATGCAGAAAACTTAACAAGAATGAACACAATGGGTGGGACATGCAAACAGGAAAAAATGAATAAATATGATAAAACAATTTTACTGATAAACTTGTCTATAATCATTATGGACAAAAACAAAGCAGAGCAAAGGCACTGTTAATTAATGTAGCAATATATCATACTCTATGTGAAACTCCTATTTTAATTCCATTTCCAACTAATTACAGAAAAGCAAGACTCCTGTGGCAGTGACTGGGAAACATCCACGTCTTGTGCTGTGCCACTCTCCAGAAACATCTTGTGCACCAGAAAGTCTGTTGACAGACTCTTAGGAAAATGTAACAGCATTTCATTTCGCAAAGACTGAGGACAACTGCTGTAGCACAGTGGTTTAAAGCCACTAGTTGCAGGAAAGGCTGCTGACTGGAGGGTCAACAGTTCAAGCTGCAAGTAGGGGTGAGCTCTCAACTGTTAGCCTACTTAGCAGTTTGAAAGCATGCAATACGAGTAAATCAATAGATACTGGTGGGAAGGTAAAAGGGCACCCCATGCGGACATGCAGACATGCCGGCAGAAGGCTACGGCCAGCAGGTTCCTTTGGCATGGAAAAATGGGACAACAGCACCTCCCTATGGCCAGAAGTTGAACATCACCTCCAGATGCTGGAAATGGAAAGAAGTGGAAGACCTCTGCCTTATCTGTGTATGTGTGTCATTGTTTGTGTTGAATGTTTGCCTTTTATGTACTATAATATGTTCTGAGTCCCTCCAGGGAGATAAAGTGGAATATAAATAAAGTATTTTGCATTATTATTATTATTATTATTATTATTATGTAATAGGGTAGCCATGCAAGTGAAAGATGGTGCTACATGTCGTCAAGTAGTTTCTCACCTACAGCGACATTAAGGGGAACTTAGCACAGGGTTTTCTTGGCAAGATTGGTTCAGAGGAGGTTTGGCATTACTTCCCCTGCTGCTTAGTGGTGTCACCCAGTGGGTTTTCATGTTTGAGCAGTGCTTTGAATCCTGTCTCCCCTGGTACTAGCTATCACTCAAAATGCTTGTTTGCATTGGTTCTCACTATCCTTTGAAGGACACTGATAGGGAATGCCTTCTTTGTGTGAGAAGGCGGCATACAAAGAAACAGACTAGATTCCCTCTTTCACCTGACTTTGCTGCCTTTTTGACTTCAAGCACTTTCTGATTCCAAGGTAACCATAACCATTCCTGAACAATGGAAACAATGTACACCATGAGATGCACAAAGCACTAAGGTAACACACTGGTTCACTACATGAGGAAAATGAAATACAAATCATGGTTCACATATCCCCCCAAACATACTCATATTGAACCCACTGTGAGCCATCCAAATGATGTATGGCCCGTTCAGCAGCTTCCAGCACCTGTCACATGAAGAACCACAGTGTACATCTGAGCTTTTAGGACACTTTGGAATTGCACTCTCTGTTTTTCATATGTTGACAACTGGATTAGAATCAGTGTCCATGTGTACACAAGACCCATTGCTGTTTCACCAGCCACAAACAGCAGAGCCTTGCTGGTGACATTGATTTTGGTGATCCCATTTCTGAGCACCCTCATCAGAAGACACATTGCCAGCAAGACTCTAC
The DNA here is from genome assembly GCF_025583915.1 of Anolis sagrei ordinatus. Lineage (NCBI taxonomy): Eukaryota > Metazoa > Chordata > Lepidosauria > Squamata > Anolidae > Anolis > Anolis sagrei. Next base: position 111,210,682 of record NW_026845477.1, read on the forward strand.
TGGAGAACTGCTTTTGGCTGGTGAAACAGCATCAATGGCAACCTCCAGGAGAATAGGACACTGGTGCTGATGTGCTATGAATTTGACAAACCATGTAGACCACAAAATGGTTTCTGGGGACTTCTAAATCAGTAGAACTCCTTCTGATGTATCTGAGGTGGTTCCAGAATTGACTACTCCTGATTATTTTGCCTGAAGTATATGGAGCCAAATATCATTTTTCAGCTTTTCTAAAAGCCTGGGAGAATAGGTGCATGTGGACTTAATAATGAAAAGCATGCAATGCGAGAACTAGATGCAACAACTGGTTCAGGATCTGGAATGACAGATAGATTGGTCAGACAGGAAGATGGTAGGTTTCCATTAGCTCTGTGTTTCTCTACTGAAAACCTCAGTACATATTACCAAGAATTATTGTTTCACAACCTATTCTGAATTAGAAACATGCCTCTGTTTTGGTTAAAATCAATGCATTTGCTCTACAAGAACATGGTCTTAAAAAGATTACTTTCCTGCCCATCCAAATTGCCAACTATGTAATATTAGGAAATTGCAATATGCAGTGAGCTGGGGACATTAAACTTCCTAAACCATTTCCTATTTAACTGTATTTTTCCCAATGGGACTTTGTGCAGTGGTACACAGAGGCATTTCCCATTTCTTAGGAAAAGAGCAGGGTTCTTCCATACACTTTTCTAACATCTGTTGATTGCTATATAGAAATAATATCAGTCTTTGAGAAGAAGCAACTAAGGCTCCTTCTACACTGCTATATGTCCCAGGATCTGATCCCAGATTATCTGCTTTAAGATGGATTATATGATAGCTCTTTTGTACTATTCCATGTCCAGCCCTTTTTATTGCCTAGTCATGTCCATTGTATTGCTAATTATTGGTTTTGTTGAACATTTGCTGTTTTAAATTCTTATGCTTTATTTAATTGTGTTTTTATCTGGATTGTTATATTTTACTACGCTCTTATTTTAATTGTGATTATTTTGCTTTTATGTTTTGTGGGCTTTTGACCCATATGTAAGCTACCCTGAGTCCCTTCAGGGAGATGGTGGCAGGGTATAAGAATAAAGTTATTATTGTTATTGTTATTATTATTATTATTATTATTATTATTATTATTATTATTATTATTATTTCCACTGCCAGATAATCTGGGATGAAATCCTGGGATATTGGGGCAGTGTGGAAGGGGCCTAAGAGCAAAAAACATTGAACAAAAGGAATGTTTCATGCACTCCTTTCAGCAAAACAAGCCAACTGCATGGTTGCATTCTCTTCTTCTCCACAGCACATGCAGTTCTTCTTTACAACTTAGCATTTTTGACAAGGGGCCCTTCCACACAGCCCTGTATCCCAGAATATCAAGGCAGGAAATCCTACATTATCTGAGTATGGACTCAGATAACCCAGTTCAAAGCAGACATTGTGGGATTTTCCACCTTGATATTCTGGGTTATATGCCTGTGTTGAAGGACCCAGGGACAGATCTGCTATGTCAGGGCCCTTCCACACAGCCATAAAACCCAGAATATCAGGGCAGAACATCTTACAATATCTGCCTTGAACTGGGTTATCCGAGTCCACACTACCATATATTCCAGTTCAAAGCAGATAATGTGAAATTTTATTCGGCTGTCTGGAAGGGGCCTTAGGGGCCTTCCACACAACCCTTTATCCCAGAATATCAAGGCAGGAAATACCACAATATCTGCTCTGAACTGGGTTATCCGAGTCCACACTCAGATAATGTGGAATTTTCTGCTTTGATATTCTGGGATATGGAGTTGTGTGGAAGGACCCTTAGATCCACTGGCAAGTTGAATGATATGGAAGAGGTTCAAATACTTTGCAATTTCTGATAGCCCTCTTACAAAACAACAACACAGATAACTGTCTAGATGTAAAGTTTCTCCTCGAGTTTCTCAGTACTATTTCACATATGATGATTCTCTTTTTAGCTACTCTTCATGGAACATAGAAAGCTTGAAATAAGAACCCAGTGTCTATTGTTTTTATCAGGAAATTGAGCTCTAGAGGGCAGTGACTGCAAACAGATTCAAGCCATAGTCTTGACCCTTCCCCAACACAAAGCTTTCCAGCTGTAGCTGCCTTCAAATTAGGTTCCCAATACATTTTTTTACAAGCTTACCTTAGTCATATCTTGCATGAGCAGATGGTTGGCCACTGTACGAACAAAAAGCTGGACTAGACAAGTCTCCCATTTGATGTGGCATACATTCTTTTTATGCTCTTAAAGAAAGGAATAAGGGCGGTCTCCTCTTGACGATTGTTTTTATTCCTTTGTGTTGAGATGGTTATATGTCGGCTTAGATCACATTGTCTTTGTCCAGATTCATTACCTTCAAAAATAGTACTACAGATACACAATTACTGTATTGTTGCTTACTTTCCCTGTTTCTTATAGTTTGAGCCAATGAGGCCCAACCTTCTTCTTTCCCTAGCTTTGACTACTACCCTCCCTGGAGACTCCCCTTAAGTAATTTTGATATTACCAAGGAAAGAAACTTTGCTTGTTAAAAAGAGACAAGAATAGAAAGGTAGTGATTTCTCAATCAAGCTTATATTTGCCCAGACAATACAATGTGTAGACTGTTTTAATGCTGCACATAGGAAACATGCCTAGTTCTTTTTTTATAATGTCTTCAGAAACATAAAAACTCCTTATTCTTCTTTAAAAGCCTATATTTTACAACACCTTTGTCACTAAATACAAATCAAACATTTTCTGCAGAGATAAAGTGACTAAAGCTGTATCAGCCATTAAGTGTAGTAAATCCTTGAAAACAATTAAATGAGAGATAGATAATTAAGGTCAAGGATGTTTAGCTATAAAGCTAAATAAACCCACTTAAAGTTATCTTTGGGTCACATCTCAACAAGCAAGTTCATCGTGAAGAGTCATGGAATCATAGAATCATAGAGTTGGATGAGACCTCATGGGCCACCCAGTCCAATCCCCTGCCAAGAAGCAGAAAAATTGCATTCAAAGCACACCCGACAGATAGCCATCCAGCCTCTGTTTAAAAGCTTCCAAAGGAGGAGCCTCCACCACACTCCAAGGCAGAGAGTTCCACTGCTGAACAGCTCTCACAGTCAGGAAGTTCTTCCTAATGTTCAGATGGAATCTCTATTGCACCACACTGCATCATTTACTTATGCTAGAGTATTATTCTGGTGAGACCCAATGTGATGTAATAGTTTGAGTGTTGGACTATGACTCTAGAAACCAGGGTTTGAATCCTCACATAGCCACGGAAATCCACTGGGTGACCTCAGGCAAGTCACTCCCTCTCAGCCTCAGAAAACAACAAAGATTTAAACCCACCTCCAAACAATTATTGCCAAGTAAACCCTGTGATAGGGTCACTTTAAGTAGTGAACAACTTGAAGGCACACAATAACATTTTTTTGTGCTCCTTCAGGTGGAAAACATTTAAGGACCTCATCACATGAAGGTCCTTAAGCCAGGGGACAGTGGGGGCATCTGTGGGGCAGTGGAGTGCATCTGTGGGGCAACAAATCAGCCTCTTACCATCACATTATTCAGAGGCAGGATGGGCATCTGTTGGGAGTGCTTTGATTGTGCTTTTGTTAGATGGCAGAAAAAAGGGGGTAAGACTAGATGATCCTTGGGGTCAAACGCAGGAGGAGGAGAGAAGGAGGCATCTGGGGGCCCTCTCTTTGCCACCATTCTGGCGATCCTCCTCTCTCCTTCCCCATCTTGGAAGAAGGAAAAGAGGAGGGAAAGAAGGAGAGGAGGAAGAGGCGACACATGGAACAACAACACAGATAAGGAAGGATAGAATAAAGGAAGCCCCCCCCCCCCCAAAGAGTACATGAGACAGAAAGGAACACAACATACTGCTGATCTTCCTCTTTGAGCAAAAGGTAATGGTGGAGCTTTTTCTCAAATGAGCATTTTGACTCTTCCCACAAATTGCGTAACCCTATCATTTTAAAGCTGAGAATGATAAATACTACCATATGACAGAATTGGCCCTTTTGCCCATCTCTATCCAGATAATTTGCAAAAAAAAGTCACTTGCCAACCAGCTTAGAAAGAATCTGAAAAGATAACCCTTTGCAACCCTTTTAAAATGCCAAGGCACCTCTACCCTACATTTGAAGCCTACATCATGTGTTGAACACAGTAGGTTGTTGTTTTTTAAGTGAATGGTTCAGTAGTATATAATGAATGTGATGAAATGATAAATGCCATGTGGAACAACACTGTTTTGGCTGTCTGCTAGAAACCTAAAGTGATGGGGCTAAGCAAGTTTTTCATGGTTGGGGAGACAAGGATAACTACAAGGAAAGCCCTGTCCCTCAAAGCCTTGATAATGTAAGTTTGCATTTTCTGGTAACTCTGCCTTCCAGCTGTGCCACCCCCCCCCCCACCCCAATCCTGGCTCCTTCCAAAGGTTTATATGACATTTGGTGTAATTGTTAAGTTTCAGTTAACAAAATTAATTCTTCCTTTTCAGTGAGGAAGAGTGGGAGAGGCATCACCAGTATGCCACCATAAAAATATTGGGACCTTAGTGGAGATGGAAAGTTCCAGGGCTTTGGAATGATCAGGGTCATTGTAGGGTTTTGCCATCAATACCTGGGAATGGCATCATCATGGAGAGGTGGCAGACTAGTAACACATATTTCACAGTCCTGATTCATCACCCTATGTCATAAAGTCCATATTATTTCAAATGGGTTTGTGTTCCTGAGATTTGTTACCGGAACCCGACAAGGCCAGATGAGAGACTCAACAATAAATAATCTTTGACAAGCTAGCTCTGAAACTTATTCTGCTCTGTTCATATTATACATATTCTGATACTTGTTAATTACCAGAGCAGACTTTTATTAGTCTGACCAGTGAATTATGTGTACTTGTAAAGGCTGGCTGTTGGAGGAGAGTGCAGCAGATGTCACCATATTACTAACCAAAAAATGGTTTGCCAAGCTATGTTAGTTTAATTTAATTTTTATTGAATCCTGAAATGTCTGCCATGTGGCACTGGATTGACAGCAGGGCCATTTACAAGATCTGATTGATGCATTGGAAAGATGACAAGCAGCCCAGAAAACTCTACTGGCGATTGCCAATATTTCAAAGATTAATTTAGACGTAACTGTGAAATTATTTCTAAAAGTGGCCAACAGAGATCAATTAAGAGAATGTCATAAAGCCCTTTTGTGTCTCATTAAAAAGTTTGTCTGTTAATTGCAAGTGAAAACAACTGCTGAGTCTCTGTAGTACTGACTCAATCTGAACAACCAAGCTGTTCCACTGAAAGGATGTGGCCTGGAAGACTCTGGGGTCTTGTTTACTCAACAAATGCTGCATTTAACTATTGATTCTTCCCTAAGTGCCAGTGTGGTTAATGCTGACCATGTGACAACCTCCCAATTGAAATGTGCTTCTAAGAAATACTGAAAACATAATCTCAGTTTTGAAAACCAGAATACACAAGATAGTGCAATTCCAGTTGGGGGTTGAACAAGTCTAATTAAACTGTAGAGGCATGGGATGAAAAGCCTGACCTTGTGGAGTCACTTGGTTGCAAGTACAGGTAAAAGGGAGGGCAGAGGAAGAGAGATGGAAAGACTGCTTTTCCCCACTGAGAGGTCAAAAAACTTGATGTGACCTCTCTTTTCTCTCTCCATGACACCCTTGCAGGATGGAGAGGCCACCAAATAATTGCAACAGGAGGTTCACAAGAGAAGTGGTGATGAGGTGAGGGGACCCTTTAGTGTCCTCAAGCAGCTAAAAAACAGCACCACAGCAGGAAGACTAGAATGGGTCAGTGCTTTTTTTAAAGGTCCTCTGGGATGGTCTAAAGCAGTGGTTCCCAACCTTTGGTCCTCCAGGTTTTTTGGACAGCTCCCACAATTCCTAACAGCTTGTAAAATGACTGGCATTTCTGGGAGTTGAATTCCAAAACACTTAGAGGACCAAAGGTTGGGAACCACTGGCCAAAAGCATGAGTGGGGAAGCATCAAGTGGAGGACCGGGCTGTGATGCAGCTAGTTAGTAGCCAGCTGCATTAAATCATTACTGACTGAGAGGTCATGAGTTAGAAGTCAGTCTGGATCGGAGTAAGCTCCCAACCATTAATAGTCTAGCTTGCTATAGGCCTATGCAGCTCGAAAGACAGTTGCATCTGTCAAGTAGGAAATTTAGGTACCGCTTTATGCGGGGAGGCAAATTTAACAAATTTACAACTGTGGAGAAACACAGTAAGTGGGCACCAGTCTTTCTTAAAGTTAGTTAAAGATTTATCCTTAATTAATGTAGTAAGTTTAACCATTTCTCCAAGTTCACTTATTTTCATAAGCCAATCGTCTTGTGATGGAATAATTGAATCTCTCCATCTTTGACCGTAGGCAACTCTTGCTGCTGATATCATATATAGCAATAATCTTCCACATTTTCTATCGAGTTGTTCATCCAATATCCCAAGCAGAAAGATTTCAGGTTTCATTTCAAATTTGACTTTAATCTTTTCTTCCAAAATCGTATGTATTTGTGCCCAGTATTTCTTGTCCTTTTCACATAAACACTACGTATGATCAAAAGTACCTACCTTTTGAATCGAAATGAAGATTTAATATTGTTGTTGCATATTTCAAAATATTCACCAAAATAAAGGAGAGAAAGGTTCCCATGACAATATGGTCATTGGCAAAAAGGCAATGACTATATAGAGAATGGTGATCATGCCCCAAATATGTCAGGTATTGGCCATGAAACATAAGAAATACAGAAGGTATTCTTGTTAGTGTTACCTTTAGGAAAAAATTGCCATATGCGTATTCCCACCTTTAACATCATTCCAACTAGTTTTGATAAACATTTGCTTTTAAGCTGAGGCACAATTCAGCTGATGTAACATAAAAGAGCATTTTGTTACAAAGCTTTTGGCTGTTCCAAGTACAACAATCAACTGACTCAGTTACATGAAGAATAACTACAATGTGGCAAATTTAGCCATGACAAATATGTGGCCTCATTGCCCAAATAAATAAATCCAAGCTTATTTCAGCCTCAGCAAAAAGAAACAAAGCTCTGCCAAAAAGAAACAAACAAACACTGGTATTTCCATAGTCCAAAACCTTCTGATTCTTTCCTTTTCTCAGCATACATTCTAAACATCTTTAAATGTTGTTACTGCAGCTTTACAGTGCTTAGCTCACAATATGTACCAGTTGTATATTTTAGCTCTGCTTGCCTTTCAGACCCCTTCTATACTTCCATATAAAATACAGATTTTCTGCTTTGAACTGGATTATATGGCAACATAGATTCATATAATCCAGATCAAAGCAAATAATCTGAATTATTTGATAACCTGGATTATATGACAGTGCAGATCCAGCCTTAGTCCCATAGTCAAATCTCTACACCACACTAGTTGCAAACTAACTGTTTCTCTCTGAATTCTCCCAGACTCACGTCTCATCTACACTGACCATTTAATGCAGTTTTAAACCAGTATTGAAGAAGATGGTTTTGTTGTGCAGATGTTACATAGGAAATCTTGGAACCAGGTTGTGGCCTGGATGATGATTACACAAGCCACAGAGTGCTGATGCACATTATGGGCTTTCTTTTGCATACTTTTGTGGAAGTCTGTGGTCTGGCCACTACAGTTCGAGGCTAACTTCAAACTACATTACATCGTTAGTGCAGTTGGGGCCTCAGAGAAATGCATGTGAACAGATACTTTTACAGCTGGGGATTAAGCACAGCTGATAAGTCACCAGCACTTATAAAATCTATCAACCAAAAGGTTGCGAGTTCGAAGCCCCAGGTTGGCATAAGCGGCCAACTGTCAACCCTACTTACTGTTTACCTAAGCAGTTCAAAAACAGCTTTAACTGTAATTAGAAAAATTAGGTATCGCTAAAAGTGGGGGAGGTGTTTTATGATGCCATAAAGAAAGAAGATTAGAAAATACTGGGTGGCCAAAAGGAAGGAGGAAGTCCTGATGGCTCTATGTCATAGAGGATGGAGCGACAGCACCCCCTGAGGTTGGATTTGAGCCCAACCTTCCATGGCACCAAAAAGCTGGACATTGAGTCAAAACAACAACACAGCTCCTTCTGCTTTGTCTTTATTGTCTATACAAAATGGCATTGAATGTTTGCCATGTATGTGTACACGCCCTGAGTCTCCTTCGGGGTGAGAAGGGCAGAATATAAATAAAGTGTTATTATTATTATATTTATGAATTATTCTAGTCATACAGCAGGAAATTAGAGAACTAAAAGACAAGGGTTATGATTCATAAGGATGCCAGCAGGTAGTAATGGTCCTGAATATTTGCTGTGTGTAGTGTGCTTTTGAAATAAATATCCATTAGGAATGTTATTGAAGTTGATGTTTTTAGTGTATTTTTTGCAAGCAGACTCCCACCTGCATCCTCAATAGTTTATTATTTCTAAGAATTCTCAAAACTTTACACATTCATTTTTTTTCTAAAATGACGAATGTCCTACACCACTTTAGGAGCAGCAAAACCTACGAAAGGCCTCCCTCAACCCTCTCCTCCCAATAAGGAAAATCTTGCGGAAGACAGCCAACACTGAAAGGTTTTACTTCCAGTTTTCTTTTTGATCAACTTTCAGCTGATTTTCAGGGGTGCCAGCTGATGCTTGATTCCCACATCTCTTCTAAATATCTGTCCCTGCCTCACCTAGTAATATTTAAGGTATTTACAATACAGTAGAACCTCTACATACAAATGTCCCAAAATAGGTATGTTTTAACTTACAAATCCTGACTCATCCTAGAGTGACATTTTGTCATCAGAATGCTATTTTGACCTACAAACAGTGCAAAAGAGGCCTCTTTGTGTAACAGGTAGGCAGAGAGAAACAAAACCTTAACTGGATTCCTAACCAGAGCAGCTCTGGCTCCTCTTCCTGCAAGTAAGAAACAAGAGTCAGGGCCTTCTCAGTGGCGGCCCCGTTGACTGTGGAACTCCCTCCCCAGTGACATCAGACAGGCCCCATCCCTTCTGGTCTTCAGAAAAAAGGTAAAGACCTGGCTTTGTATACAGGCGTTTGGAGAATTAAGGTTTTCCGAATTTCAACACAGTCTGAATAAGGATTATGAACAAGGATTATGGATGAATGGAATCAAGTCCTTTATATGTTTTAATCTGTTTTTATTGGTCTATAGTTTTATTTGTTCATGTGTTTTAATATTTTTATAGTTGATAGGGTTGCTTTCCCTGAACATTCTGGGAGGAGTCCAATCTGGATACTCCACTCCAGAGATTGCAGTCCACCCTGGTGCAGCAGAGCCATAGCCCAATGGGAGATTGCAGGGCTTTCAGCAGACTAGAACAGCCATTATACCACATGGCTCAGTGCCTTAGCCTGCTTGCCTTTGCCTGCTTGCCAGTGCTCTTCTCCACTTTGGGAGATTGCTGCCAACTGAAAAAGTTTGGGTTTGTTCACTTTGTATGCATTTAATTCCTGGTATTGTATGTTTTGCTTCAATAAGAGAGAGAGGGAGGGGGTGGAGTTGTAATTACAGTATGAAGAAAATGATTATATTTTACCTTGCTGTTACACTGGCCAACACATATTTTGTAGCCTCAAACGCGCTTCCTTATCACAACTTTATGCTGCTACCATTTAAAAGTTGATATTTCTTTTTATTGTTCCATGTGAATGTGCATTTATACATTATTATTTATAATGTTAGTTTTCTTATTTAAAATCACATAACAAAACATTGGGGTGGCTTTGAGGGGCTGAAACAGATTAATAGCATTTCAATGGGGAAATTTGCTTTGAGATAAGAATGTTTTGACTTAAGAACAGTCACAGAATGAATTAAATTCTTAAGTCAAGGTATCGCTGTATCAAAACAGAGCATACTGGGAAAAGATAAATCATTAAACTGAACAATATTAACTTCAGTATGTAATAATAAGAAACCAAATAACCTTTAGAGCAGGGGTCCTCAAACTTTTTAAACCGGGGGCCAGTTTACTGTCCCTCAGACCAATGGAGGGCCGGACTATAGTTTTTTTTTTAAAAAAAATCAATTAAAAAATTCCTCTGCACATTGCACATATCTTATTTTGCTGTGTGGAAGGGCCCTTAGAGGGGGTTCTTTCTAGCCCTCTTTAGGCAGTAATTCCAGGAGCAGAGAATGGGAAATCTTCCTATTTTTAGTCTGACCAAAAATCTGGCTACCAGTATTTAAAAAACTCTAAAATTATAACTGTAAATAAAGAGCAACACTCAAACACAGGGGAACTCCAGACAAGAAACAATCAGGGCCAGCTAATCATCTCTCAACAAAGCATTCTCCCTAAAAACTGTTAGGCTATGAAATGGCAATCAAGGTGGCCAATTGAAACATTCATACCTACCTCTAACAGACAAGAGTTCTTTCTCCCACCCTGGATATTCCACAATTTTCCTGGTTAAAGGTTTTCCTCTGACATGAAGTCCAGTCGTGTCTGACTCTGTGGTGCTCATCTACATTTCTAAGTCGAAGAGCCAGCGTTGTCCATAGACACCTCCAAGGTCATGTGGCCAGCATGACTGCATGTAGCGCCGGGGCAGCGTCCCTTGGCTGGCTCACGCTGTCCATCAGGCCCGATGGACAGCGTGAGGCTGCCAAGGGAGGAGCAGGCCTGCGCGGCCTACTTATGAGTAAAGCACCTCGCGAGGTGCTTTACTCACGAGTAGACCACACGGAGCAGCCTCCCTTGGCTGGCTCACGCTGTCCATCAGGCCTGAGGATAGTGTGAGCCTGCCAAGGGGGGAGCAGGCCCCGCGGCCTACTTGCGAGTAGACCACGCGGAGCAGCCTCCCTTGGCTGGCTCACTGCGGCCTACTTGTGAGTAAAGCACCTCGCGAGGTGCTTTACTCGCGAGTAGACCATGCGGAGCAGCCTCCCTTGGCTGGTTCACACTGTCCATCAGGCCTGATAGATAGCATGACCCTGCCAAGGAGGGATCAGGCCCGCGCGGCCTACTTGCGAGTAGACCACGCGGAGCAGCCTCCCTTGGCTGGCTCACGCTGTCCGTCAGGCCCGATGGACAGCGTGAGCCTGCCAAGGGAGGAGCAGGCCCGCGCGGCCTACTTTGAGTAAAGCACCTCGCGAGGTGCTTTACTCGCGAGTAGACCATGCGGAGCAGCCTCCCTTGGCTGGCTCACGCTGTCCATCGGGCCCCATAGACAGCGTGAGCCAGCCAACAGAGGGGCACTGTGTGGGGGGGGCGCTCCTCCTCCGCGGGCCGGATCGGGGCCCTTGGTGGGCCGGAAGTGGCCCGCGGGCCGTAGTTTGGGGACCCCTGCTTTAGAGTATGCTTACTTGGCTCTGTGCATGTGAGAAATTACCAGGATTTGGACAGAGGTCTCTCCAGAAGCCTCTGTGGAACTCATTAAAAAGTTTGACTTTTGAAAGCAAGACAGTAACTTGTTTACACAGGCCATATTTAGATAGATGATTAATTTTTCTCTTAGCCACAAATGTCTTCCTCCTCCAAGAAAACTCCAGGGCCTTGTTTAGAGTTATTGTTGCTGAAACCTTCCACAGATGCACTTGATGATTTGCTGCCTGAGCAGCCCCCAGTGCCATCCTTGTCAAGGGAGTCTCAACTTCCAAATGCTCTTATTGCATGAACACAGTAAGGCATACTGAAATAATAAGGTAGCTACTTTGGTATGGCCAAAAAAAGAGGAAATGCATCCCCAAAAAGGAGAGAAACCATGCACAGGGTTGCATAAACAAATTTATTTGCAAAGATGCACAGACAAAAATGGTGGCTAGAATTTTAAAATACAATATATTTTTAATGATACACAGAAAGACTTTACCAAATAACAGCAGATGTATCTGCTCAGTCTTTCATCCAGATCCTGTCAATGGGCAGTTATCCTTTTTTCCTGTTTAATGTTTCAAAAAGCAGAGGGTTCATCTGTCTCTGGGAACTTAGATTTCTGCACCATTCTGTCAGTTTTGGTTTGGAAAAATGAACCTTTCTGGAATGGAAAATACTAGTTTGTGGCAATAAATTGTCATTTGGTTTTCTTTCATAACCAAGAAAGAAAGTTACATCACCGGACATAATCCCATCCACATTCTTTGGGTAATAATAATAATAATAATAATAATAATAATAATAATTTATTTTTATACCCTGCCTCCATCTCGCCAAAGGGACTCAGGGCGGCTTACAAAGGGACAAGTCCAAGGATTACAAATAAAACAGACACAATAAAAAAATCAATAACAACAAATGATAAAAACATTAAAATCAATCAACATCATAAAAACAATACCTTGGCTGGCCAATTTGAAACTGGGTTGGGGTTCAAAGTAAGTGCAATGATTCCTTGGGGGAGCTGAGGGAAAGTGCAATAGTCAGAGGGTTGGGCTGCCAGGGTAATGTCCTTGGCCATTAAAGTGTCATAAGTACAGGAAAGTGACCAACTAAAGTGCCGGAGCTTAGATAAGGTTGGGATAGTTCTCAAGTGAACCGCCTAGTCAAGGGCACAACGGAACAACCAAGTGTTTAATTCCTTGCAGAAAATCTATAGAGTGAGGGCCTGTATGATCTCCCTAGGAAGAGAGTTCCAGAGCCGAGGGGCCACCACAAAGAAGGCTCTCTCCTTCGTCCCCACCAACCGTGCTTGAGACGGTGGGAGAAGAGCCTCCCCAGAGGATCTTAGAGTACGTGCTGGTTCGTAGGGGAAGATGCAATCGCAAAGATAGGCAAGTCCCGAACCATTTAGGGCTTTGTAGGTGATCACCTGCACATTGTGTTGGGACTGGAAACTTATTGGATGAAATTTAGGGATAACAAGACATTAGTAGGTAAATAGGGCAGTTATAAAGAGAGGAAAATATAATTGGCAATGTCAAGAAGCAGAGAATCTGAGTATAATTACAGGCAGTCCCCGAGTTACAAACATCCGGAACTGAGGAAAATCTACTCCGAGGAAGAAAAATTTACTCCTGAAAGAATTACCATTAGGGAAAGGTGTCTCCACTGAAGCTTTAGCACCAATCCTTGTCTAAGACAACAACTCACATTTTTCAAAATCCAATTATCACAGAGACAGAAAGTGAAGTGAATTCTTTTTGAACAAGAGCACAGACAGCAAAATAAACACCACAAGAGTGTTAACCCTTCCCTATGCTATCCGAAGCTGTTATAGATATAGATATATAGATATATCTTGAACTACACTTTAACATGTACCTATTCCAACTTACATACAAATTCTACTTAACAAATCTATAGACCCTATCTTGTTTGCAACATGGGAATACCTGTATTTCAAGTTAGAAAGAGACTTGACTGACTTTCCTCTTCATTTTTGAATAATTTAATATTTACTTAATAGTTTCATCACATCTCTGAATATCTTTTCCTGGTCTCCATCCTGCTGCATAGGATATTATCTGATTGCCAGGTTCCATTCCAATCTGCTCTATTTCTCTCTTGTCGGTGGAATCCTACTTCTCTTAAGCTGGTGTTTCTTTCTCTAATCTCACTACAGTCTGTTTCCCCCGCGCATCAATATTATTTTTGTACCTTTGGGCTTATTTTATGACACTCCTTTAGTATGTTATTCACTTTTCCAACAAAATCTATCTTCGGATTCCAAATTCAATTGGCATCACATTTTTTTTAAAAAAAATATCAGCTTTGAGATTCTGCTGGTAGTTAGACCAGGCAAAACATGGGAATTCATCACATTGATGTCAGAATGTCAGGTGATAGCGGGGGAATTTGCCATGGATCGTGGCAAATCCGGTATGGTCCATGGGGAATTTCTTGCCCCACTTCACCCACATTGCTTCTCACCTCATCCTATGGGGGGAAGCATTGCTACACGGCTTCCCTCCATTCTTCTCTACGCAAAATGGGAAGCATCCTGCATTGCCAGTGCTGCCTCTTGAACATAAATACAGTTCAACCTCATGTTAGGCCTGGAGCCCTGATGGAAGCAGATCTATGTCATTTGATGGGATACAAACTGCATGACTGAAGAGAGGTTGAACTGTCCTAGGACAAGCAATTTTGCTCGTCTGATTAAGTCAGTGGAGGTTCTCCTGGTCTGAAGTCAGGTAATGATGAAGATGATGTTACAGGACAAATCCACTGGGTGACAGCAGAGACTAAAGAGAAAAAAAATTCTTTTCTTTCTCTCCCCAATACAAGAATTTCCCTTGCAAGAAAATATCTGGTGTTCAGGGCTATGCCAAAATGTTTAAAACCGAAGCTTAAAGGGGAATTTTTTAAATACAAAACCACACATAAATGAGTGTGTTGTCCTTCCATACAGGTCAATTATCCAAGTAAAAATACAACAAACAATAGGACCACCTTGACAGACAATACTCCAGTTTTAAAAGTCCTATTACATGTCCAGTAAATCACTACAAAATCACTCTCCCCAAAATAATAGAATGAGTGGAAAAAGAGGACGAAATATAAAACAAAACAAGAAGCTATATCATGAGAAATTATGTTCCATGAAACCAATGTGAAAGAGCCAAACAGGAGAGGAATGAGGATAGGAAGTATGCATTGAAACTGGAAATTTTTATTGAAAGTAGAGGGAACTAGATCTTCCTTCACCCTGAACGTCTCCACTCAACTGTGAGAAGTTCCACTTTTAATACCTTACTGACTTCGTGCATCCTTGTACCAAAGTCATGTGGTATCATTGAAAATAATCATAGAATTATAGAGTTGGAAGAGACCTCATGGGCCATCCAGTCCAAAGAACAGAAGACCTAATGTTATCGAGCAATTTAGGGCAGTTTGCAGATTGTGAGATACGGAATGTGGAAACTGAGTCCATGCCTAGTGAGGCTTAAAGCTAAAACCCAAAGTTCCCAATCAAAGAAGTGTCACCAATTGAAGCAGAAACCACCAAGGTAATTTATTTGATCCAGCCAGAATGATTGAAGAAGAAATCAATACAATGTTAAATTTACAAATAGTAATAGGTAATAGAAATGTACTACATGCAAGGATAACAGGAGTGAAGAATATACAAAAAGAAAAAAACTGGCTGACAAATTAATAGCGTGAGCACAAATTGTTTTAGTGAGGGGTTGGAGAGATAAAACAAATGGACACTGACTAATTGGTATAAGTATATAGTTAATATGTTAAATGTAGAAATAACAAATTGCAAATGGAATAATATAGATAAAATTGAAAAGGTTACAATAACTAAGAGGATGTGGGAACCAGTTAGGAATTATTTAGAGAATGTGCTAAGATGTGGAGTGGAAAATTTAAGACTGAGATTGATATTTCAGATGTAATTTCTGTAGTTTTCTGTAGAAATTGCATGCACAAGGAGGGGAATGGGGGGAGTGGGATAAAACAATAAAACAACAATTTTTAAAATCCAGGCAGAAAGGATGAGAGCTGGCGATGAGCTGCTCAAAAAAGCTGACATGTTTGATTCAAGTAAAACTTCCTTTTTTATATACAGTACAGTATTTTGTTTTTCCTGCTCATGCACAGCTGGGGTCGGCTTTGTGCTGATTGGCAGATCACAATCAGCTGGGATGATTCCCTGTTCTAGAGTCTACAGAGGGAGCGGTACCTGAATCAGGAATGGGGGGTTACTTTTTCCACAGCATGGTCTCGATCAGAGTTGGACCCCCCCCCCCAGTAATGCCAAAAATGGTCAATATGTTTTAATAGATTATAGATCAGTGTGGGACCACGAAAAGAGTTTCAGTTGGGGGCAGTGAGGCTGACAAGAGAAATCGTGCCAGGAGGGACTCAAGTAAATCTCATTTCCTACTGGGTAGTTAGAAAGGCAAAACTACTTTGCCTAGATGGGGTCTCTTACCCAATTTAGGTAGGTCTTTTGGGATGTAGTCTACCTTGTAACAGTACATCCTATAACATTCAAATGCGTTTCACTCCCACAGAGACCGATTACACCAGTAATTACACCATCAGAACTTCTGTATTCTGAAAATTTGTTCTTTGAAAAAATACACATACCACACACACACACTTTTGCATACTAAAATAATGCATATGCCTTCTAACAAGAGAACCATCCCAGAACTAAATCTCTTCTGTGTGTTCCTTGGACACATTTGAAGAGTTCTGTTGATGTTGGATTTAGCTGCTTATTTATACTGGATATTTAAAGTTCTTGGTACATCTGAAGGGCTACTGGAAAAGATGAGACCCAGAACTGTTTACGGACAATGGCTAGGTCTTTGTGTGATATGTCATGTTAATTTATGTGATGTGTTTAATAATGTTTAATGTTTTATCAATGGAGGGTCAATTTTGATGTTTTATACTGTTTTTTATCGATGGCATTGAATTGTTGCCAACACTGTAAACCGCCCTTCGGGGTTGAGAAGACCAGTATACAAATACCGTAAATCAATCAATCAATCAATCAAAGCCCTGGTGTGTGCACGTTACTTCAAGTCACCTGTCAATTTATGGTGACCTCATGAATTTCATAAGGTTTTCTTAGGTAGGGAATATTCCAAGCTGTTTTGTGCCAGCTCCTCCCTCTAAAATATCCTACAGAACCTGGTACTCCCATCAAAATATTTTTAAGATATTATTTATTAAGTAATTTTCTAATACGAAGATAAAATTCAAAAATATAGTGCAAAGACAGAAACAGAAGAGAAATACAGGGAAAGAGGGTAAGGGTGAAGGTGAAGGAAAATAAAGGGGGAAAGAGAGAAAAGAAAAGAAAAAAGAAAAAATACATAGAAAACAAATAAAAAATAGAAGTATTGGTTCTGCTTCCAGGCTTCTTCCTGGAAGAAGAGGGAAAAGGAAAAACTTCCTGGAAGTTTTTCCTTTTCCCTCTTCTTTGGTCTCTGTATTTATTCTTATTTCTTTTTCTCCCTTTCTTCTGTAACGTCTCCTTTTTGTGTGTGAGTGGTTTCTGTTCTTTTATTTGGTTTACTTATTTTTCTTACTTAAAGTATTCAGTTATTAGTGTCCAGTCCATCTCTTTTCATATATTTTCTTTATATTTTTGTATCAAAATATTAACCTGGGCTGACCTTCCTTAGCTTTCAAGGTCAGATGGGATCTGGTACCTTTACAACCATACCCTCTATTATTTTCATCATTTAAATTTTGACATATTTCACCCTCGTAATATTTTTACTTGCTTACAAGTCCTGCACACAATTCAAATATGTCGGATATTCATTTTGGTTGTATATTCCCAACTTGAAGCATAAATTGAAATAATAAAAAAAGCATAAATGAAAGCTATAGAGGAGTATCAAATGAAACCAAAACAGTACATAAAGAACTCCTTATGACTTTAAAAAAGGATGGTGTGTGAAGGATATCCTGTCTTTAATGATAAACTCAGGACTGGGTCAAAGTAGAAACAATGAAAAACAACAGGGTGTTGGTCAGTTTGCAGAACGGTTTGCAGAATAAAGGATGATGGGAGGGGACTTCTAAGTAGCAGAAATGAACATACTTGGTAGATATGCAATGTGAGCAGGCATTTTATAAGGTCTTCCACTTTCTCTGTCAAAAGTTGCTGGTGCTTCACCAAACTATAGCTCCCAGGATTCCATAGCATTGAGTCATAGCACATACAGTCAGTCCTCCATTTCCATGGATTCTATGGGCCCTTCCACACAGCCCTATATTCCAGAATATCAAGGCAGAAAATCCCACATTATCTGCTTTGAACTGGGTTATCAGAGTCCACACTCAGATAATGTGGGATTTCCTGCCTCAATATCCTGGGAAATAGGTCTGTGTGAAAAGGCCCTAAAGTTTGGAAATATTCCAACACACCCATCCTTTCAAATTGATACAGGGAACTTCATGTTACTACACCATTGCATAGAATGGGATTTGAGCAGCCTCTGATTTTGGTATCCATGGGTGGTCCTGGAACCAAATGGCCTGCTGTATTTTACGGCCAAGATCCAAGATGGAACTCACACTAAGGAAACATAACCCTTCAGAACAAAGTTTTCTGGCACACAGAAAGTATGAGTGTAACTTTAGACAGCC
This sequence comes from Anolis sagrei ordinatus, assembly GCF_025583915.1. Taxonomy (NCBI): domain Eukaryota; kingdom Metazoa; phylum Chordata; class Lepidosauria; order Squamata; family Anolidae; genus Anolis; species Anolis sagrei. The sequence goes on from NW_026845477.1 coordinate 111,228,756, forward strand.
AGTACTATTGCACTTTTCATTAATGTACTTTTTCATTTTAAAACTAATTTTAAAATCAGTTTACTGTGTTTTTATATGTATTACTGTATGTATTGTTTATATGTAATGGCATTGAATTGTGCCGGATGTAAGCCGCCTGAAGCCCCCCCCCCCCCCGGGGGGGGGGATTGAGAAGGGCAAGATACAAATGTTTGAAATAAATAAATAGTTTCTGTGCAGAAAATACACAGGGAGGGAAATCTCTTCCTGGATTTACTGCCGGGCTTTTCCCCAGCAGTATAAATATTTAATTGGATTTTGGCCCATGACTGCAATGCTATATTATCCACATACCCTCCAACATTTCACAGATGCAAACCAGGACAAGTATGTATGTATCCAGTAGACATTGTTTTTATTGTTGTTGTTTGCTTTGTTGGAATTCTGAGAAACTTGAAATGCTTCTACACATGCTGCTTAATTACTTTTTTCCCCAATTGGTTCTGTTTTGACTACATAAAAATAGATATTTAGAAAGTTAGGTTGCTGCATGTGTTTATAGAACCATCTACACCAGTAGTTCTCAACCTGTGGGTCCCCAGGTGTTTTGGCCTTCAACTCCCAGAAATCTTAACATCTGGTAAACTGGCTGGGATTTCTGGGGGTTGTAGGCCAAAGAATCTGGGGATCCAGAAGGTTGAGAACCACTGATCTACAATGACTATTTAATGCAGCTTCAAGGCAGCTTGAAACTGCAGTAACTACAAAATGCATGCTGCCAGTGTGTGCTGTAACACAGATTAAAGGGGCTTCTATACATTTTAAAAGTTGTAGGAAAGTCTGAGTTAGGCCCATTAATGCACTGCTGCAGATCCCAATATATCCCAGATCGCAAGGTGAAATTGGCTCCACAAAGTGCAGAGAACATCATAGACACCCACCCTAGTAGAATTTGGAACGTGAAGTGAAGTGAGGGGGCTGCTAAGAAAAGGCTCCAAGGGCATTTCTGGCTACCAGGGAACGAACTGACTCCCAGGGAGTGGTAACTCATTACCTCCATTCTTGTCACCTCCTACGCCCCTGGAGCGCTAGTGCACATCTCTTCTGGAAATAAGAAAAGGACTCGCATAGAGCAATTTTAGGTCTGGTCCCATGATTAATGTGATCACCTTCGTGGCTTCAAATCAGTTCTGACCTGTCAATCTAATCACTTACATAGCAAAATCAGTACCTCCTAAACCAGTTTCCAACTGACCTAAGTGGTCAGTGTAGATGTGTCCTACATGATACTTGAATATCATGTAGTGGGGTTTAAAAATAGGTAATGGTACTTACTACATACTCTCTAATATTTCACAAAGAAAAGCTGGAAAACATAGCCCAGAGTGTGGTCAAGATTGCAAAAGTTATTGGAGCGGAAGTACAGTTCAAGCCAGGAGTGGAATGCAGCAGTTTGCTTTTGTTTGTCAAGATACATTCCCTTGCTTGAGTGAACTGTGTTTGTCCCAATTGAAATAAGCTATGGTCAAAGCCAGAAAAGTGAAAGGAGGACCGAAAAAAACAGAGATATTTTAAAAACATTGCCTACCCAGAGGTGCCACCTTGTACTATTGAGATGTCATGGATAACTAGGACCGTTGGTAAAGATGATCCATGCCTTGCAAGGGCAAGCAATACCAAATGGGCCAGGACAGAGAAGCACTCACCAGGTTGAAGACAAGCCACAGAGGTTTATTGAATTTGGACAAAAGAGGTGCAAGTACAGTGGATACTTTAAAATGTACAAGCATAAGCACACAGATAAAAGCAAGATATCTTATACAACACTAGCCATTCCCTGCCATGCGTTGCTGTGGCCAGTCTGTGTATATGTCTTTTGTGTGTGAATATATTTGTGTATATGTGTGTGTTTGCGCATGTGTTGTAATGTTTTTTTAATATATATTTTTTGGCTTTTTAAGTCTCTTCTGATGGTTTTTCAGTGTTTTTATGGGTGATGGTCACTTGTTGACCTGATCGGTGTATTGTGTCCAAATTTGGTGTCAATTCATCCTGTAGTTTTTGAGTTATGTTAATCCCACAAACAAACATTACATTTTTATTTATATAGATGACCACTATTCAAAACTCCCAGTTCCCTCCCTGATTGCCTGAGAAAGGGGCGATCTGGAATGGCTCCCTGATTGGCTGAGGGCACTGCTGACATCGCTGCCGCTAGACGGGGATTCCCTTTCATCGGGAAATGCCAGTCTGGGATTTGCCAGCTAAGGAGCTAATCAGCTCAGGGAATGGGCATCCTTCATGCAAACAATGTCAATGAGTAGGTGTGTGCATGATATCAGATTGCTCTTCTAGATTTGGAGGATTCAGCTGATTTGGCTGCTGAATCCCTGGAAACAGTGTGGGTGCCCCCAAAAATGGGGTGGGCAGAGGCCAGTCTTTGGCTGTATCGGTAGCATTCAACTGCTGCAAGAGAAGAGCTGCCACACAAGGTTTTTTCCCCTCCCCTCTTTAGCCTTGCCAGAGTCAATCAGAAAAAGAAAGTGGATCACGTGTCTTTTTACAAAGCTGGCATTTGAGAGAGCGAGATGTGCTAGCTCCATGTGCCTTAGTGCTGCTGCTTAGTGCATAGGGAACAGATCACTTTTTGAGAATTCATTTTTCTTCTGCATTAAATTTTCTTAGTTAAATATATTTCAGTGCTTTTATTTGTGCTGTGCAAAGCCAAAAGCCTGAGACTATTTTTCCTCAAAAATATTTTAAAAATATAATACCAAAAAACAAAAACCCCTTCTGTTATTCTTTCCCCTATTTTTCTGGTTTGTGTGTGCTTGCAAAAGTCATACTCTCTATTACACATAATAAATATAGGAATATAATATTATCCTTTCCACTCCTTTGGGCTTCATGCAAATCTATAATTTGTCAAAATATATGATCCTGTGCTTTTCTTTTCTTTTTTCTTTTCTTTTCTTATGAACTGGATACCAAGAGACCACAAGCAGCCCTCGGGCAGACCTCATACTCGATGGGATGAATCAATAGTTAAGTTCAGGATAATATTAAAATTATAATAATTATGATTTTTTTTATAAAAAAGACATTAAACTTTAAAATTTTCCTAAAAATGACCCAAATGTTCTGAAACTTAGGGGGCTCGCTGTGGTAAATGTGTCCTTCAAATGTGGCTATTTTCATCCCAATAGCCATAAATGAGTATTTGATTGATTCAACTGTCCTGTTCTAAACTTACCAAAGGTGTGATTCTCTGGAGACAAAAAGTGATGATCTTGGCCATTAAGGGTTACACTTTGAATAAAAAGGTAAAACATATGTATATTTTTCGAGTCTCTTTTTCCGTGGTCAGCAATCTCTCAGCCCAAGCGGACCCCTTCATTAAACAAATATTCGTTGGCTTATTGGTTCTGACACGGAAACTGTCTATATGTTCACATACACAAACAATGGATTAGGATGACTGCTCTTTCTAGGAACAGCCAAAGGGATTTGCCCAACCTTTCCTGCCCAGGAAACGTCTCAGTGGAACTACATAAGGTGAAGATCTCTAGGCTATGCTTTGCTACATTTTATAAAGAAACATATACACTTTATATGAAGAAATAGATACTATAAATCAGTGATTCCCAATCTTTTTTTGACCAGGGACCACTTGACCACTCACTTTGATGAGGGACCACTTTGACAAAGGACTATTTGACCAGGGACCACATGGAGCAGGGACCATTCTCCTACATTAGTATCAAAAGGGTTGCGAAACAATTTTGGGTCAACTTTAGATTTGGTTTGGGGTGCTGATTCAGAAAATTGCATTAGATGGACCACATCAGCTATAGTTTCTGATACAGAACATATGCCATGGTCAGCGACAGAGAAGGAATGGCAGGCGGCGTGAAAGGAGAGGAAATAAAATACAGATAACTTTTATTATTGGGGGTACAGTTATTGTGGTTTGACAACAAAGAGCGTGACAATGGTGGTCAGTACCTCCTATCGCAGAAAGGACTTCTTTTCTTCTATTTCTTTTTGTTTCCACCTTTCTTAGCCAAAATTTACAAACCGCATATTTTAAATTTAAATTCTCTCTCCCCCACCCCACCCAGTGAAAACATCAATCTTGTTTTAGGAATGATTAATGGTGGCAGGAAAAAGTTGGGCCTACTTAGAAGAGACAGTTATATTTATATAGTAGCATGACCTTTCTTGGTTTGCATTCTGCTTCTTCAGATGCATGAAGTATACTCCAAAATGTGAAGCTTATTTACAGAATTGGAGTAGGATTGTAGACAGTGAGGCTGGAGGGAAAATAAATGCAGAAAGTACTGACAGTGCCAGTTTCATTATTAGCATTGGATATATCCCATGCTGCTGCTGATAAGACAAACATCCTGGTACTAGGTAAGCCAAACAATACACATAGTGTGATTAGGAAACAGTTTCTCAGTCCAAAGCAATAGTTGAGGTTAGTGGAGGAGAGTGTGTGAAAAAGGAGGAGTGGGTTATTCATTTGCACATTTCAGCCTTTTACTGAAAGTTGAAACTGGTGGTAATGGTGGCTGAGTCCCTGAAAAAAATCCAATTATAAAACAATATATTGTGTTTGTTTGTTTGTTTTTTTGATGTCACAGGTCTCATTGTTTTTGATGCCACACTTAATACAACCACTCCTTTTGAAATTAGGATAAAGTGGTGGGATTTTAGGACCAAATTATATAATGGGGTTTACATGTGGCTAGACAACATTTTTTTTATTTTCTTTTTCTATGCTCCCATCCTGCTGGTATAAGAGCTTTAGGATTCATGTTAGGACTTGGCATGACCGTGATTCCAAAATTGCTAAATATTGCTCAGAATGCCAGTATCATAGTGGATAATTTACAAATCTGCTAATATATCTTTCTCCTAATACACCATTTCCCAGGCGTGATCTACACTGCCATATAATGCAGTTTGAAGCTTCATTATATGGTCAGTGTAGATTTATATAATGCAGTTCAGTGTGTTGGCCAGCAAACGTCTCCAGTGGTAGTTGTATCTGGTAGATTATTGGTATCTATTCTTCCGTTCAAAAGGTTCTTATGTGGAAGCTTACAATTTACAATCCTAACATTCAGATTATGTTGAAAATGATTTTTAAAGGTAGAAAGTTAATGGAGAGTTGTAAATGTATTTATAATCACTAATACTTTTGGGATTTTTTATTTTGATAATTACCTTACCATCAAATACCTAAATTAAAAAGAAGACCCCCCCCCCCCCCCCCCCCCCCCCCCCGCCCCCTAGAACTCTCATCAAATATTGCAAAAACCAGTTAACAACGCAACTGATCTGGGATGGTAAAAAATATAAATGGGGATTATTTTTATTTTTGGTTTGCCATAATTGGCAGAAGCCATTGAAACAGGAGTGGGACTCATGTGAGTCACTGATTACATTGTATGTGTCCATTTGTCTCCCTTGGGACTCCCAAAGCCAGGATTGGATGTCCATTTGGAAGCATAAATATAACTTTAAAAATGCCTTGGTGATAAATCCAACACATGTCCTTGCTTGATAACTAATCAACTTTACTGGAAAATGCTGGCATCTTGCCCTTTAAATAGAGCCAAAGTTAATGCTTCAATAAGCATTTTTGGATGAGAATTCCAACTTTCTCATCCTCCTACAGAGCCGTTGATTCTTCTACACATACAAGAGTTTTCACATGGCTGACCACATTCAGTGAGCTTCCTGAGATAATGTGTGCTCAACTTCAGGGCTTAATATAGATGTTGAACTTTGTCCTCTGGCATCGGTATAAAACTTTGAGATTGGTTGGTAAAAACAAAAGACTATCACTGCTGCCTGGCCAAGAGAGAAGGATCTGCAGTTCAGTGTGGCCCAGTACTCAACTTTCTAGCTTCATAACCAGAAGACTGACTCTATTCTATAAGGACATTTCAGTAAGCAGGAGTTCAGACATAGAGCTCTAAATGAACTATCACTTCCAAGACACCAAATAAATGCATAATCACTTGTAATTATTATATTTCACCTCATAATAATCACACTTTCCTCCCTCTTGGGGCAGAAGGGGTGCGACTATTATGCAGGGAATGTTTTTGCAGCTACGGGACTTCCCTTGGCTGCCAACTGAATGAAACCCCATTGCTCCAAAGCTGCATATATGCCTGTCAGCAATGAGTACAAGACCTCTTTCAGCTGCCAGCAGTTGAGGGAAGTGCCACAGCTTTTCCTGGTCAATGCATGGGCGGATGAAGGATCACCCACCCGTGTGCTTGACAGAGCTGTGAGGCCTCCCTAAGATGCTGCCAGCTGAAGGAGGTCCTGCAGATGTTGCCAGCAAATGTGCAGATTGGTGAAGGTTGCTCACTTGCATAATAATAACACCCATCAACTAAAAGTATGACTGTCTGCTAGAGAAACAAAAATACCACTATTATGAGATGGCAACTATTATGCGATGAAATATACTCTTGCCAGATTTAGTGTCCCTCTCTCCTTATGATCGGCCCTAGACCTAATACTGCTTCCATTCAGCAGGACAAACTCTTCCTGGGCAAGCATTTATGATATTTCAATGTAAGGGAATTTTTCATCCCCTCCCGCCCTCCCACCACCAACATCTATGTTGTTGGAAGGAACACTTGTATATAGAGTAATTAGGAACAAAGGGAACCCTGTAGTGAATGCTTGCTATTTTGTTTTTGCCATTGTTACCTAGATATGTGTAACTCAAAATGTTTGCTCCCTGCCTATATGAAGAGATCCCTTCTTCTCAGGGCCCTTCAACACAGGTCTCAATCCTGGGAGGAACCGGATTTTTCCCAATTGCTCTTGGGATTGAGACCCTAGATCCACTCCAAACCCTGGTCTTTCCTGGGAGGAATGTGGCTACGTTTCCCCCTCCCCATCCCCCAACTTCGACATATCATATTTACATGCTAGGAGCTTTCCCCAGATGGACCTGAGCATGCAGCCAGGCCCCTCACGTGATTTCTTTTGGGGTAAATGGGAAATTCTGAGTGGAAAGTGGGATACCATCCTGCTCTTAGAGCCTGAAGAACTGGGGTTGCAGTGGGGATTGACCCCCAGGATTGTGAAAGTGGTTCTGGAGGTCAGTCCTCACAGGGCGCACACCTGCAAAGATCCTGACCTTATATTAAGGTCTGGGTCCTTCTAGTGTTATATTAAGCTGGAGTAAACTGGGAAATCCCAGTTTACTTCAGATTAATTCAAGTTTACCTGAGGAGTCATTTGGCCGCTTCAGGTAAACCTATGACAGTTCCTGCATTTTGGCCTGTTTGGAAGGGCCCTTATAAGTCTTTTGTATGTGTTATTGCCATGTGTTTGAGATGGGAAAAACATGGGGCATCTCTGCATCAAGATGGTTTACACACACACACAAGAGTCAGCAATACCAAAGAGACCAAAGAGTTAACAGTACCAAGTTAGGTAGTTTTCATTTGTCTGTCTAGTCTTTTGTCTGAGATGCTTTACCTGCAACAAAACAAGGAAGTTTTCACCTTTTTGTTTTTGTTTTTTTTTTAAATGTTTTTTATTGAGATATCTCTAATATGCTGGAGTGAAAAAAGATCCCCCCCCCCAAAAAAAAAAGAGTTTACAGCAAAAGTGTGGGAACAGTTTGTGGGAGGAAAGTAGGAAGGAGAGGGGAAAATAGATGGGGGGAGGGAGGGAACAATAGCAAAAAAATAAATAAATTGATTTACCGCTTCCAGGTTCCTCTGGGTTGTGTTGTCAATTCTTTCATTGTTCTTGTGATTCTTTTGCTGTTGGGTTACTTATTATCATTTGGCCTTTGAGGTTTTTATTGTGTCTCTTGAATATCAACTTCTGTATTTTCTTTCGTAATAAATTCAATAAATGTCCCCCAATTTGTTCTTTGTCTTTGTGTATTATTTTCTGTTATTCTTTGCGCAAGTAAGTCCATATTCCCAGACTTTCAATAACCAATTTTTTGAATAATTTTTATTGATCAATTTCTAACATAACTACATAGAAACAGGGGGAATATTCAAGAAGAAGATAGAAAAGTAGGAAATACAATTAGGAGAGAAAAGAAAAAAAACATAAAAACAAAAATGCAAAAAAAAATATGCACCCCCCCCAGATAAAAATAAAAATAATAAAAAAACAAGAAAAAGAAATAAAATAAAATAAAATGACTTCCATTCCAATCTCAGGATCTTCTTATCTTTTGTTTCGTTATTATTTGCCTCTTCTTTTTTCCTTCTTTTTTCTATTTTTTTCCTAGTCATAAAAAAGAACCCAATCAGTCTTTTTTATAGATTTCCCAGTGTTTTTCTTTAACAAAAAAAATTAATTCATCCATGTCTCTTTTTTTCTTTAGCCTTCTCCTCCCGCTCATCAATCGTGGGGATTTATTCCTTTTCCCAAGGTTTTACAGAAATAATTCTTGCTGCTGGTGTAATCAACATTTACAATTTGGCTTCAATTTCATCCAATTATAATTCCAAATCAGTAAAGCCTAAACAAATAATACTTTGATTTTTCTTAAACTTTTTATTTGAATTTTTTTGCGTCTCCTCATGGATTAAAGATCAGTATTTAGATATATCCAATTTTCAGCTGTTGGTATTTTGTGGAATTTTCATAGTTTGGCCAAATTAATCCTGGCTGCCATTACCATGTAGATAAAAATTCTGCTTATATTTTTCTCCATCTTGAAATCTTTTCACCTTTTTTGAAACATAACCAGAGTATCCTGCAATTTTTCTCTTATTTTTCTTATCATAAGCTCATATATAGCATTAGCAACACTGCACTTCACTCTGCTATAGATATGAAATATTCCTACATAACCATCAATCAATCAATCTTTTGATAAAAGCAAAGCAGACTGTCATGAGCTTTTGGAGGGTCACTTCAAACTGAGTGATTTGGCAAACTAGAACTATAGAGTTGGACTAGAACAGAAAGGCCGTCTAGTCCAACCACATTCTGCCATGCAGGAATACCAAGTAAACGCCCTTCCCATGGACATTAGATCAGCCCCTTCGTTAATGGTGTTTCGAAGAAAACTAAAAACCTGGCTGTTTGAACAGGCGTTCAGATAAATAGTGCAATTGAACGATGAATATAGGAAACGGAATTATGGATGACGAATTGGATCACGATTTTAGTTACGAGACGTTAATGTGTTGTTATTGATGTGTCATTACTTTGTATATTATGCTGTTAATGGTTTTAAATATTGTATGTTGTACAATGACTTTTTGCTCTTGTTGTAAATCGCGTTGAGTCGCCTACGGGCTGAGAAACTGCGGTATACAAGCAAAGTAAGTAAGTAAATAAATAAATAAAAGCACTCCCAACAGATGACCATTCAGCCTCTGTTTAAAAAACCTCTCGAGAAGGAGACTCAAAGGCAGCATATTCTATTGTCAAATAGCTCTTATCATCTAATGTTTAAGTGGAATCTCTTTTCCAATAGTTCGAATCCATTGTTCTGTGTTCTAGCCTCTTGAGCAGCAGAAAACAAATTTGTTTCATTCATTGAAGGAAATGAACTTCCACGTAAAGAAAGGAAAAGTTATATATCGGGTTCAAGTCTTCAGATTTACATTTATACAACAATAAGGCTCTGAACTGGTAATGAGTGCATAGAATCATTGGGGTGTGGTGAAAGGCAGCACTAAACATAAACTCTGTGTGTGCCAAATGTGGAATGAGCACGTCAGGGCTTATGAAGTTCAGCAACAGCATTAGGTAATTCTGTGATGTGGCCATACTCAAATAGGGTACAGAAAAGGATAACCAGAATTATCCAGGCGCTGGAATACCTCTCTTATGCAAGAAGTCTACTATCTGGGCTTTAAAAAAAAATAGATAAAACCGCTGAGCTGCTGAACTTGATGACCAAAAGGTTGGCGGTTCAAATGTGGGGAGTGGGGGTTCTCATACTTTTTAAACCAAGGGTTGGTTCACAGTCCCCCAGACCATTGGGGGCCCGAACTATAGTTGGAAAAAAGATGAACTCCTATGCACACTGCACATATCTTATTTGAAGTGTGGGCCTGCTTTTTCTCTCCGAAAAATCCTATCCTAGTTATATTTTACCTTGTTCACGTCAGCATATTTTCAATTCTAATCTATTACATTTGGCCCGGCCATTTTTAAAATTGTTTATGTCACTATTGATGGTTTTTTGTTTATGTGATTTATATGATTTGTATTTTATGGATTGTTTATTGATGTTGTGTTTATTGATGTTTTGTTTGATGTACTTTGGGCTTGGCCTCATGTAAGCCTCACCGAGTCCCTTGGGGAGTCCCTTGGGGAGATGGTAGCGGGGTACAAATAAAGTTTATTATTGTTATTATTATTTTGACTGATGAAATAGTCAAGTTAATTAGATTGTTATTGTTGTGTGCCTTCAAGTCATTTCAGATTTAGGACAGCCAATTTTTTGGGCCCCCTGATGATGCAATGGGTTAAACCACTGGGCTGCTGAACTTGCTGACCGAAAGATTGGTGGTTGAAATTAGGGGAGCAGGGTGAGCTTCCGCTTTTAGGCCCAGCTTCTGCCAACCTAGCAGTTCAAAAACATGCAAATGTGAGGAATAATAATAATAATAATAATAATAATAATAATAATAGTAATAATTTTATTTGTACCCCGCCACCATCTCCCCAAAGGTGACTCGGGGTGGCCATGCTCGATAATACAGTTACAATAGAATGAATACAACACAGCAAAAATAACAACGCAATAAAATAAGGCAATAAAATAAATTAGCATCAAAACAAAACAGGGCAATGCAAAATACAATAACAAACACACACAATGGGTGGGCCAAATGTACATATAAAATGATAAAACCCTGGAAGAGATAATAAAGAAAGAGATGTATTTGTAAGGGAAGAGCTCATAGAGGATGGAACAGTGGAGTCAAGCCTTACCAAAGGTGAGGGGAAGGGCAATATGAGGAGAACTTGAGAGAGTAGATCAATAGGTACCACTTTGGTAGGAAGGTAACGGCGCTCCTTGCAGTCATGCCGGCCACATGACCTTGGAGGTGCCTACGGACAACGCTGGCTTTTCGGCTTAGAAATGGAGATGAACAACAACCCCCAGAGTCAGATATGACTAGACTTAATGTCAGGGGAAAACCTTTACCTTTACTAAAAGAAAAGAAGCAAGGGTGGTTGGGTTTTTTGAAATTACGAATTGTAATTATCACTTCTCTCTACTTCTAGAGTTCCCACTCACCCAATACAATGAATTGGCAGTAAATTCAGGACAAGCAAAATTACATATTGCTTCAAACAATTTATCATTCATTTATGACATTCATTGCTACGTGATGTGGTAATAATACAGCCTTAGATGGGTTTAAAAGAGGAAGAGATAAAGGTATGGAGGGCAAGCCTGTCAACAGCTATTAGTCCTGGCACCTTAATGGAAACTCCATCAATGTCACTGAACAAGAGGCCTGCCATATGGCAGAGCGAGGCATATGCCTCAGGCAGCTGCAGGTGCTGAGGGTGGGTCAGGGAGTAGACTTAGTACTGCTTAGGGACTTTTTTGCTGCTTTGTTGTGGTGACATTATTAACAACGAATTGGTAAGTGTAGTCTAATGGATTTCTATTTTGTTGTTGTTGTTGTTGTTGTTGTTGTTGTTATATTTATTTATACCCTGCTTTGTCTCTTCCATAGGGAAGGGAATCGCTTTTCTAGAGGAGGCACACTTCTGTCCTTTGCCTCGAATACCTAAATGCCTTGGTACTGCAGGATATGAAGTTACCCTCACCCATACAAGTAAAATGGGAATTCAGGGAAGTTTAGGAATGGGTTACCTCAAAGTATACATCTCAGCACTCCATTATGCACCACTCTGAATTGTATTATTCAGAAGGAACACCAAGGTCTATTGCTTTCCAAAATAAATGAAACACAAGGTTTTGGAACTGAATGAATCACATTCTCTGAAACAGGAAATTTTAAAAGAGAAAACTTGTGAAAACTGTACATTTTAAAATAAGATTCCTTGTTTTAATGCATGCCTATTTATCTACTTGGAAAATTGAGTATTATCTAGAACTGGGTAAAAAGATGTTACTGTATACAGTGATACCTTGACATAAGAGTTCATTTCATTCTGTGACTGAGCTATTAATTCAAAACCTTCTTATCACAAAGCATATTTTCCCATTGAAATTCTATTAATCCGTTCCGCCCCCTGAACTCCATTCCACCCCTCAATTTTTTGTTACTTAAAATAAGAAAATGAACTTTATAAACAACAAATTATGCACATTCACATCTATATAAATAAAAACGTAATGTTCATTTGTGGGATTAACATAACTCAAATTCCTGTATTGCATTACTATTCAGATTTTGTAAGTCAAACTGAATTATTTCTGATCCTCTTAGATTGCTCTGTTTTAATGATATTTTATATGCTATCATACATTTTCATCCACCTTGTTGAACCAATTACTCTTTAATCAGCCCGTATTTTGGCCTCCCCCCTTTTTTTGTTGCTTGATGCTTGTCTAATATTGTTATGTTGTTTTATGCTTTTTAAATTGTATTTTGTTATTGCTCTGCTTTTAGTTGTATGTTCCCTGGGCTTTGCCCCATGTAAGCCGCCCCGAGTCCCTTCGGGGAGATGGAGGCAGGGCAGAAAAATAAAGTTGTTGTTGTTGTTGCTGTTGTTGTTGTTGTTGTTCTTCTTCTTCTTCTTCTTCAAAAACCACTGGACGATTTGACACAAATTTGGACACAATACACCTATCAGGTCAACAAGTGAGCATCACTCATAAAAACACCGAAAAACACAGCGGAAGGGACTTTAAAAGCCAAAGAATAAAAAATACATTACAATGCATGTGCAAAACCAAAACCAAATACACACACACATATGCATATATATATATATATATACACACACACATACACACATACACAGATTGGGCCACAGCAACGTGTGGCAGGGGACGGCTAGTAGAAAAATAAAAAAGAAAGATCAACTTTAAAATCGTAGAGGGGCAAAGCTGTGGCAAGGAAGCACAAAGCAAAGTGAAGAAGGAAAAGCATCATTTTCTTTATACTGTACTTATTCCAGCCTCCCTCCTTCTCTTGTTCCCTCCCTCTCTTCATGAAGTGAAACATACCAAGAATAAAAACCACACAAAATCAACTAACCCAATGTTCTTCAAAGTGGACAAGAGCAAAGCGGACAGCAATCTCCCAAAGTGGACAAGACCATGAGACAAGGAGGCTACTCCCTTGAAGCCCTAAAGCCCTGTACTCTTGCACTAACACTCCCTCTGGCACTAGCTCTTAACTTGAAATGGTCCTCTTATGTCAAAGCAAACCCAGACCAAGTAACAGCTCTTAACTCAAAATGCTTTTAAGTTGGGATGCTCTTAAGTAGAGGTTTCACTGTATGCTCATGTATAAGTCCAGGAATTTTAGATTTTTTAAAAAATAACACCTGAAAATGTGGGCTGCCTTGTCCATGGGCTAATATAATTATAGCACCATAACTCTTATAGAAAAAAAGAACCATCCTCTTCAATGAGTACAATGGCAATAGGCAAGAGTACGTTCCTCTATCTGTAAAATGGTCCTCAACGTATCCATGGGCTATATCAAAGGCCATAATTTTGCCCCTAAAGCCTGCCCTTGATTTATAAACGAGGTCCACATATATATGAGTATATACAATAATTCCTAGTGCCAAACCATATTTGCTTTTGAGAAAAGAGCTGACAATATGCTCCAACCCCCAAAGTGCCTTGGATAGGAATAATAGGTCTTATCACAAGAAAGCTGAATACTGGTGTTAAGTTTTATGGATACCCAGGGTTTATCCTTCCTGTTTACCAAGAGTGGGAGAAGACAGAAATTGTCCTATCTGAAATATTTTATGATACTTCTGCACATTCCTATGCAATACCATGTGATGATTGCCAATTCTAGTTTTTTTTTTTCACTTGTGAATAAACTAATCATTCATTTTCTCCCAGGCTTCAGCATTCTTTGCATGAATGTGTTATCAGTGCAGTCTGGAACATAAGCATAAATTTAAACAAAATAGACAGACTAGGCAAAGAACACCGTTTTTTTGTCCATCTACCCACTTCTAGTTTAAACTGCCTTAGTATGGGATCAAAATGTTTACTTCTTCAAAAGAGTATCCCAATATTTGGATTCTCAGATATTATTACCTGGAACTGGATGCCTTTACATGTGTCTATTTACCATTCTTCCCAAGATGAAATTTGGATATATTTCCAGTATTAATATCCCTCTTTGAAGTTTTATCTTGCTATTATAAATCTTGTCACATAATGCTGCTATCCTGCACCATTCAGGGACAGTGTCAACTTACTGGGATAATAACACTCCTCACTGTACCAGTGCTGGTGTTGTGGAACCAGAATGCCTCAGGACTAAAAGGTCTCACAACCACCATTCCAGGTAAGTAGTGTAAGTTCACCCTTGTGCTGTACTGCTTTCCATTTTATGTTTTTTTTCCCAAAAACAAACTGCAATTTCAAGAACTGTAGGTAATTTTTAAAGGGAATATTTCTGTTTTATTGACTATTCTAAATCCTTTGACTGTGTGGCTCATAACAAATTGTGGCAAGTTCTTGGTGGCATGGGGATCCCAAGTCACCTTGTCGCTCTCCTGAGGAATCTGTATAATAACCAAGTAGCAACAGGAAGAACTGAACATGGAACAGCAGACTGGTTCAAGATTGGGAAAGGCGTACTGCAGGGTTGTATACGCTCACCCAACCTATTCAACTTGTATGCAGAACACATCATGCGATGTGTGGGGCTTGATGAACCCAAGGCTGGAGTTAAAATTGCTGGAAGAAACATTAACATTTATTTATTTATTTATTACACTTTTACCCGAAATTGCTGGAAGGAACATTAACAACCTTAGATATGCTGATGACACCACTTTGATGGCCGAAAGTGAGGAGGAGCTGAGGAGCCTTCTAATCAAGGTGAAAGAAGAAAGCGCAAAAGCTGGGTTGCAGCTAAACATTAAAAACCCAAGATTATGGCAACAAGAATGCTTGACAACTGGGAAATAGAGGGAGAAAATGTGGAGGCAGTGACAGACTTTGTATTTCTAGGTGCAAAGATTACTGCAGCCGCAGACTGCAGCCAGGAAATTAGAAGATGTTTACTTCTGGGGAGGAAAGCAATGACCAATCTCGATAAAGTAGTTTAGAGTAGAGACATCACACTGGCAACGAAGATCCACATAGTTAAAGCAATGGAATCCCTATAGTAACCTACGGATGTGAGAGCTGGACCATAAGGAAGGCTGAGCAAAGGAGAGAGATGCTTTTGAGCTGTGGTGTTGGAGGAAAGTTCTGAGAGTGCCTTGGACTGCCAGAAGATCCAACCAGTCCATCCTCCAGGAAATAAAGCCCGGCTGCTCATTGGAGGGAAGGATACTAGAGGCAAAGTTGAAGTACTTTGGCCACATCATGAGGAGACAGCAAAGCCTAGAGAAGAGAATGATGATGGGGAAAATGGAAGGAAAAAGAAAGAGGGGCCGACCAAGGGCAAGATGGATGGATGGTATCCTTGAAGTGACTGGCTAAATTCTGAAAGAGCTGAGGATGATGACGGCCGACAGGGAGCTCTGGCATGGGCTGGTCCATGAGGATACAAAGAGTCGGAAGTAACTGAACGAATAAACAACAAATCTTGACTGGCATCAATTGCTGAAAGTATTGAGTTATTGCTTCAAAGAAAGACCCCCAATGGTTCACCCAGAAAAAGAAAAAAGCACATCTTAGTTTTAACTTTATAGTGTCTGGGTGTGACGGCACAGCCCCCACCCTGTTCACCTTCCAGAAAGAATTGAAGACCTGGATGTTCCAATGTGCCTTTGAATAATGGTTTAGCTACTGATTAAGTCTGCCTAGCCCTAATCTCTTTGTTTGGATTCCAGCACTTTGTTCCCAGCCCTGGTCCTACAGTTTGTGTTTGCACAAGTCCTTGCGCTGCCCTATTAGCCTTAAATCTGCATGTGCCCACTTTTCTTGGTCTACTGGTTGTTTCATGTTTGGTTTATGTTTCATGATGTCCTATATTTTATTGGTTTTACCGTTCTAATATATTTTACTGTATAAGTTTTTATTTATTTTGTAACCTTGTTTATATTAGGCTAGATCTCCATGTGAGCCGCCCCGAGTCCCTTCCGGGAGATGGAGGTGGGATGCAATAATAACAATAATAATAATAATAATAATAATAATAATTATTATTATTATTATTATTATTATTATTATTATTATTATTATTATTATTATAGCAACAACAACTAGCCGTCCCCTGCCATGCTTTAATGTGGCCCAGTCTGGTGATCTGGAAAAGTAATGAGAAAGTGTGGTTTCTAATCTATGTAATTTCTTTCTGCTTGTGGTTAAACAGTATTTCTTGCTGTTTCTTTGTCAGTGCTGATGTGGAGATAGTCTGGTTTGCGTACTCTGGAACATGCAACATATCATTGACCTTCTTTAGAGTCTCCTTTCAAATCTATGATACTATATCTGTGTGTGTGTGAATCATATCTATCTATCTATATCTATGGCTGGATGGCTCTGTCAGGAGCGCTTTAATGATGTTTTCTTGCCCTGGTGAAGGGAGTTGGATTGGATGGCCTTAGGTATTTTCTTTTGGTCATGGGGGTTCTGTGTGGGACGTTTGCCCCAATTCTGTCATTGGTGGGGTTCAGATGGCTCTTTGATTGTATGTGAACTATAAATCCCAGCAACTACAAGTCCCAAATGTCAAGGTCCCCCAAACTCCATCTGTGTTCATACTTGGGGATATGGAATATTTGTGGCAAGTTTGGTCTAGATCTGTCATTGTTTGAGTCCACAGTGCTCTCTGGATGTAGGTGAATGACAACTCTCAAACTCAAAGTCAATGCCCACCAAACCCTTCTAGTGTTTTATGTTGGTCATGGGAGACCTGTGTGCCATGTTTGGTTCAATTCCATCATTGGTGGAGTTCAGAATGCTCTTTGATTGTAGGTTAACTATAAATTTCAGCAACGACAACTCCCAAATGACAAAATCATTTTTTTTAGTGATGATCACTCCTTGGGTTAGTAGGTGTCTTGTGGCCAAATTTGGTGGCAATTCGTCCAGTGGTTTTTGAGTTATGTTAATCCCACAAACATCTCTAGGTTTTGTGGGTTTTTTTCGGGCTATAGAGCCATGTTCTAGAGGCATTTCTCCTGACGTTTCGCCTGCATCTATGGCAAGCATCCTCAGTAGTCTGACTACTTCAACCAGAGAAGTCAGCCATAGCAGAGCACCTGATGAACCAGCCTGGACACAGCATATTATTTGAGAACACAGAAATGCTGGACCACACCAACAACCACCATGTCAGACTACACAGAGAAGCCATTGAAATCCACAAGCATGTGGACAATTTCAACAGAAAGGAAGAGACCATGAAAATGAACACAATCTGGCTACCAGTATTAAAAAACTCTAAAATTAGAACAGCTAAACAACAGAGAGGAAAAAACCAGGCACAGATTAACACCTCCCAGCAACAGATTTTCCCAGGCTCAGGCAGGCCTTCAAATGCTAATGAAGGTGATCAGCTAAACATTCACACCTAACTGCAGCAGGGAAGAGCTCCTTGCCCCACCCCAGCCATTCCACAGATATATAAATCCATTTTTCCTACTTCCAACAGACCTCACTACCTCTGAGGATGCTTGCCATAGATGCAGGCGAAACGTCAGGAGAAATGCCTCTAGAACATGGCTCTATAGCCCGAAAAAACCCACAAGAACCCAGTGATTCCAGCCATGAAAGCCTTCGACAATACATTGAACATTACATTTTTATTTATATAGAGGAGGAGGAAGAGGAAGAGGAAGAGGAGGAGGAGGAGGAGGAGAAGAAGAAGAAGAAGAAGACAGCGACTCTGGCACAAGCCAGTCAAGGTGGTCCCAGTGGTGATCGGCACACTATGATTGGCACAAAATCAGCGCTGACAAAATTACCATCTGTCAGCTGCAAAAGGCCACTCTACTGGGATCTGCACGCATTATTCACCAATACATCACATAGCCCTAGACACTTGGGAAGTGTCTGACGTGTGATCCAATACAAGAACCAGCATAGTGACCTTGTTTGCTGTTTACTAATCTTGTTGTGTTTCAAATAATAATAATAATCACTAGTCACATTAAGTGTGTGGGAAGAGCTTAGGGAAATGGCACACCAAAACAAATGCTCTCCCCCATGAAGAGTGGCTGGTCAACTGAAATTCCAGTTACAGCAGAAGTGGACCTTCTCATTTTCATTGGCACTTGAACTAGAACCCATGTCTCACCCTGACTGGTTAGCAGTCTGATCTGTGCTCTTGGGATCTTGGACAGCTCTACGCTTCCACACCACAGAGCAGTCATCTGCAGTTCAATGATAAAGAGGAGGTCAACTGATAATGGGTGGTTGTGACGTCCCTATCACTGTCATACTCCAATCCCTCCGAGGGGCTAACAAAAATTCCCAGGGAACTCTGGTTTTCTAACTGCTAGCTTATTTGGAGTTGTAAGCATTGCACATTGTCGCTCATTATCAAAGACAAGACTGTAGATTTGTAACTGGGAAATCTCTCATCCTAGTTGCACTGCATAATGATCGAGGCATGCAGAGACTATCAGTTCTGCATCCTCTTTTAGTTGGACAATGAGAAAGAAATCTTAACTCCCTTCCTGTTTAAAATATACTGCTGCTATAGAAAACAAACAATAAAAAACCATAAGCTGCTGTCTTAATCCTCTGGCAAAGGACCCAAATCATACAAGAAGGAAATACTTTTATTTGGACTCCTTAGAAGTTAAAGCCTTGAAATGTCCATAAGACAGGATGTTAAACAAAACTGGAATGGAAGAAAGAGTAAAGTGGAAGTAGGATAACTATTTTCTAGATCTAGGATTTATATTGAACTTGAACTGGAATGCAGAGATTTACACACACAAAATTAGATTAGACTCCCAGTTTTCAAGGCACACTGTAAAATGCATGTTATGGAGTAAGAACACATAGAAAAGCAAGCATATCTGATCCTGTATATTGAAACAATAGATCATGTAGTTAATTGTTATTAATTTCAGAGAGCACGCACTCACACATCATACCTCTGTCTTGTGGGGTCCCACAGTATTGTCTCCCATGTTGTTTAACATCTATATGAAGCCTCTGGGAGAGATCGTCCAGACTTTTGGAGTTTGATGTCATCTGTAAGCAAATGACGTTCACCTCTATTACTACTTTCCATCTGCTGCTAAGGAGGCTGTTCAGATCTTGAACCGGTGCTTGGCAGCTGTGATGATCTGGATGAGGGCAAACAAATTGAAATTGAATCCAGATAAGACAGAGGTCCTCCTAGTCAGTTGCAAGGCTGAACAGGGCATAGGGTTACCGCCTGTGTTGGAATGTAACTCCCTGCATCTTCAGGGAGTTACATTCCCCCTGAAGACGCAGGTTCACAGTTTGGGAGTTCTGGATTCATTGCTGAGCCTGGAACTCCAGGTCTTGGTGGTGGACAGGGGAGCTTTTGCACAGTTAAAACTTGTATGCCAGTTGCCCCCCTACCTTGGAAAGTCAGACTTGGCCATGGTAGTGCACTCTATGTGGGGTTGCCTTTGAAAACTCTTTGGAAGCTTCAAGCGGACCAATGGGCAGCAGCCTGATTGCTCACCAGAGTGGTGTACAGGGAGCATACAACCCACCTGTCACGTCACTTCCACTGGCTACCAATCTGCTACTGAGCACAATTCAAAGTGTTGGATTTGGCCTATAAAGCCCTAAACCATTCCAGCCCAACTTACCTGTCTGAACGTATCTCCCTCTATGATCCACTTCAAAGGTTAAGATCATCGGGGAAGGCCCTGCTCTCGGCCCCACCTTCCTTGCAAGCATGATGGTTGGGGACAGGACCTTCTCAGTGGTGGCCCTTTGGCCGTGGCACTCCTTCCTCTGTGAAATCAGATTGACTCCCTTCCTCCTGACCTTCAGGAAAAAAACTAAAAATGTGGTTGTGGGACCAAGCTTTTGGCCATTAATTTTGAGCAGTGCAATAAGTGACTATGACACTAATACAATGATGAACAGAACAACCCTGGATAATGATCTGGATTGCGTGATTTTAATGATATTTTAATATTTGATGTTTTAAATTGTTTGTTTTTAATGTATTTGCCTATTTTATTGATATGTATCTGTGTGGCATCAAATAGTTGCCTTTTGTAAGGCCGCTCTGAGTCCCTTTTTGGGTGAGAAGGGTAGGGTGCAAATGTGGTAAAGAAATAATAAATAATCATAGGTTGTGTAAATGGAACACGGGGAGGAATTGATCTTTAAAACTCAAAGCAAGAGCTTTCTTGAAATTTGGAATTGCTGCCTTCCTAAGGTCATTTGGGAGTTATCTTTTTTACACTGTTTGTGTACAAAGACCTTCCTGAAAATAATCTCCGCTTCAAGGACTCAAATTTACAGTAAATGTGGGCCTTCCTTCCTTCCTTCCTTCCTTCCTTCCTTCCTTCCTTCCTTCCTTCCTTCCTTCCTTCCTTCCTTGCTTCCTGGGATCTTTGAGTAAGTACGTGCTGACTTGAGGCAAAACTGCGGAGGAACATTGGGCTTTGTAGGTTGTACTGTAAGAACATTAAGTGATATTATCAAGGTATTAAGATAGGAAATAATTGGACTAGAAGAGGTGAGAAAACACATTTATACACGAAAAGCTTCAAACAACAGATAAGACCTGTGTAGAGTAACAGTAGCAACGCATCTGAAGCAGAAATCATAAAGGTAATGAGATACGATTGCATAAGTTGCCGCAGGTGTATACATGTCTTTATGCCTAAAATAGCTTGGTAAGCCAGCAAGAGGAAGCAATATAAATGAGAACATGAGGGATCCCTCTCAGGGGACTTGGGCTCATGCCAAAAAGTTACATATGATTTGTTTTTCTCTTTTGATGTGTTACCCAGGAGCTCTAATTGCCACACTAGAAAAAGGAGCTATTTAAAAGCTAGCTGGCTACAATTCATCTTGGATTAGTCATATTTAAGTCTGCTTCAAAGCAAGATAATATAATTAAGTTGCAACCAACTTGTGTCATTGGTTTCAATGGGATCTAATAATGGCTCATTCTAGCTGGATGGAGGCTTGTTGTGAAATATTGTCTTTCAGAAGCATTCTGTTTGGCCCCTTCCACACAGCTGTATAAAATCCACACTGAATTAGATTATATAATCTGGATTCAGATAATCTGGTTCAAAGCAGATATTGTGGATGATCTATCTTGATATTCTGGGTTTTATGGCTGTGTGGAAGGACCCTTAGCAACACCTCCAGCCGAAAGTGAGAGAGGTTAGTATCATCTCTCCTGGATGCCTAAGACAATTGGGCAAACTGAAAAAGGTTTCCTAAAAATGTACCTTATCTCCACAACTTGGAAAGTTTCCAAGGTAGAAACTTTGTTTTCCAAATCTATATTTCCATCAGAATCCAGTCTTAGTATCCATAAAACATCATCTGGAGGATGCTATTAATACGTCAATGTTATTTTGCCTCTTCATAGAGAGTAGGTTGCCAGCTGTACTGATTTTGATGAGAACTTTACAATCACAATGAAATTGAAAAATAATTCCATATTTATTCTTAGAAGCATATGGCTTGGGAAGACAACTGTAGTTTGCATCCTGTTTCTCACTTATATTGATCATGATCCTCATCCCTTTAGTTGTTTGATAAATGGTGACAGGGTACCAATTATAAATTGTCCTTTCCCATTGAGTCAATTAACTCAGAAAGATGTATTTGGTTCTTGGACATCATGGGTTCATGCTTTGGTAACTTCAGGAGTTGTTGCTTGTCTCAGGCCCCTTCTGTAGAGTCAAATAAAATCCAGATTATTTGCTTTGAACTGATTATATGACAGTGTACTCATATAATCCAGATCAAAATAGATAATGTGGATTATCTGATTTTATAATCTTGATTATATGGCAGTGTAGAAGGGGCCTTAGTCTTGCACATCAAAATGAGAAAACATTTCCTTTGTCTCCTTTCAAGCAAGATGATGAAATGCTTCTCACCCATATTTGAGGATTGGAGGTAACTTTGTGCAAATTTTTCAGTGCACAAAATTATTAATAGCTATGCAAACTACGATGTTTGGGTGAAATTAAAAATACTGGATGTGTAGTTTGTGTTATTTTTGTCAGTTAATGCAACAGCAACATAACATCATGATAGCTATTCCAAACAATGAAATTTGTTGTGTGGACACAGAAGCTTGGATAGATTTAATGTGTTGTCGAAGGCTTTCATGGCCAGAATCACTGGGTTCTAAGAGTTTTCTGAGCTGTATGGCCATGTTCCAGAAGCATTCTCTCCTGACGTTTTGCCCACATCTATGGCAGGCATCCTCAGAGATTGTGAAGTCTATGGGCGAAACATCAGGAGAGAATGCTTCTGGAACATGGCCATACAGCCCGGAAAACTCACAGCAACCTTGGATGGATTGTTTGTATTTTTTAAAATAAATCTGACTTTTCTTTACTTGATGTGCTTGTACCCTTCACAAAAATAGGCAGAGGCATTATGAAAACCTTGATTTTTTAAAAAATGCATGCCTTGTCTTGTAGTTTTGCTGAAGGGAATATTTTTGTGGAAACCATCAATTTCTCAGCAGGCTGTCTGTACTTGTTGAAACAGCCTCTCTAATTTAGAATTAGAAGTGTTATGAATATTCTTTGTATAACAAATATATGTTCCTTGGTAACAGGCGAAGCACACTTCAAAGCACATAAAGGTGATCTCTCTTCTTGTGGCTTACATAAGGCCTCACTGTGCATATTCATACATAAGTAATATATAGCATCCTTGGTAATATTTGAACTCTCTCACTTTAGGCTTCAAATTGTTCCTTGAAAACCCCCTGGTGAGTTCACTCTCAACAGATAGAAATGGATCATGTTAGGCAAGAGGGTTTAGCTGACTGAATATTTTGCACAGAAATAAATCACAGAAGCAAAAATTTCAGGGAAATGAATTAAAACCCATCCTTGCCTTTCATGTTTATTATATTGTTTACTGTGAGTTGGCCCACCAGGCAGATAAGCTCATTCTTCTTGTTAGCCTCATGGCCAACCTTAACAACTGTGAAAAAGTAAAGAAAGGAGTCCTGGATACACCCCAGCCTTGTTTCCCAGATATCAAGCTATGGGCAATTGAGTTCCAAGCCAGGAATAATCTGGGTAGAAATGTTTAAGAATCCAGTTCTACCACTGGCTATGAGGGGGTACACTTCCCTGCTGTATACCATCTGCAGCATCCTTTGCCACCAATGAAGACCACCCTTTTAGCAGTAACAAGGATCAGGTATCCTAACTCCAGCACAGGCCTGTATGATTCTACCTATGGTGAAAACCTATAGGGTGTGAGGGGACTAAAACAGAAAAGAGAAGCAAGAGATGTGTTGCAATAGCAGATTCCCAGATTGGTTTAGTGTTCACACCTTATTTTTCTGGTTATTTAATATTTAATGTTTATGTTACTTAAGTGATATTTGCCTAATGTAGCACAAATCCTATGTAAAATCATACTACATATTTTTGACATTAATATTGAAATCTGAAATATATACAGAAATATATACATATATACAGAAATATATACAAAGTCTTTATTTAATTGGAGCAGCCCAATGCATGTGGATAGTGCAAGTATATAGAAATGACTGTCTTAAAACATGATGTCTGAAAGCCTTTCCTAACCTGGCATGGTCCATAGGCATTAGATTATAGAGCCACCCTGCAGTCAACAATCAGATTGTGGCATTCTTATGCATTGGGAAATTCTTCAAAAGACATTCCTCAAGCCAACAGCAAAATGAGTAACTTCTAGGCAACAGTGCTAATCAAAATATTATATCATCTTAATTCATGGTGATGTCTCATAATGATTGTCAACAAGCTAAACATTCTTCAGCCTAACATTCGCTCATTAAATGTTTAGTCTCATTAGAGATTAACAAAATGTGTAAATGCATTTGTATTAAAATGCCAGCCTCTGGATAGGGACCGCTAATAGTTGACTTGCCTAGCTTCACAACATATGGTTTAACTAATATGTGCAGCCTAGAGGAAAGTTGACTGTATTTTATAGCAATCGTTATCTCTTGATCATAAGAACCCAACTCTCCATGTGCGTGTCAAGGATAAGCACATACTGAGTTGTTTGGAGGTGTGTCCTACCCTGGAGAAACTTGCCGAAGAGCTAAATAGAAAGCTTTGGAAATTTGCTTCTATGGACTCTGCAGCAAGAGACGTTGCCAGGCTCAGTGGAGTGCGTGAATACAACTGGACACCTTCCTCAGGTACAACACTTGCAAAACCTCCAGATTACAGTTGGTTTCAGCAATAGGCTTTGGGTGGCAGGCCTTGCTTGCCTCCCTCCATTGCAAATAACTAGATTGCTTCTTAGACAAGACTCACAGCCTCTGCCTGAATGCTTTCAAAATTATCTTCAGAAAAGGTAAAGTAAAGTAAAGGCTTTATGGAGGTCCGATTTACCTTTGTTTCCAGACAGGCAGCTGGATTTCCGAACTACTTGCTGCATGGGAAAAAATTAAGGTATTCTTCAGTGTGCTAACATTCCATCAGTATTCATTCTAACCCCTGCCCTCCCAGCCCCAGTTCTTCAGAATGTAAAACCTACCATGCTGTGCAAAAATGTCATTTCCCAATATGACTGGTGTATGGGGACGGTAAAAGAAGGGACTGGTACCCTTTCAGAATGATGAAAAACTGCAAAACAGATATAAAGCTTCCAACTTTCTGTAAGCAGCAGATAAAATCCAGGACCAGGGGGAGGTGGAACTGGTGGATCCTCCTCTTAACCAGGTGCCTCATCCCACAGGAGTTGTATACCTAAAGGGGGTAGCTGGGATAGAATAGGGATTCTGATGATATACCGCACACTCCACTTCCTGTCAGTCTCCCTTCCTGTGCTAGAGCAGTGGCTTTGGAATTGAAATCTCTGCAGCCAGGAGATTTCAGCATTATGCTGAGACTACCCTGTCAGGATGTGGCTTAGGACTTAATTGACTCTATGACAACTATGGGTCTGTCCCAAATGGTACCTGGTCTTACTCATGCTGCTGACAAAACTCTAGACCTTATTTTCAGTGGTGGATAGGATTATAGTAATTGTGATGTGGTGAAACTCTCCACAGTTCCATTGTCGTGGACAGATCATTACCTGGTCAGGTTCAGATGCACTGGGACTTGGAATGTCTTCAGGAGTGGTCCATCCCAGGAGCCTGATGGATCCAGATGGGTTGCTGCTGGCTCCTGAGAATTTTTCTGTGACTTTGGCAGGCAATTCTGTTAAAACT
The DNA here is from genome assembly GCF_025583915.1 of Anolis sagrei ordinatus. Lineage (NCBI taxonomy): Eukaryota > Metazoa > Chordata > Lepidosauria > Squamata > Anolidae > Anolis > Anolis sagrei. The sequence continues at coordinate 111,254,219 of NW_026845477.1, forward strand.
CCGAGTGACCTCTGTAATAGGTCAATGGCCGGGGCAGTGGATAAAATTGCCCCAGACCATCCCCTCCAGAGATTTGGCAAACAAGATGGAGATGAGGGTGAGTCTGACAGAACACTGGCTAAAGTTTATTCGAATGTCTACTCAGTGGCAATGTGAGCAGCAAAGAAATTATATTTTGCTGCCACCATGGCATCTGTAAGGAGCAGCCCAACAGAGTTATTTTGAGTGATCAGAGAATTATTAAACACTGGCCTCAAGTAGAAAATGTTGACCATTCAACAGCCCGCTCTGAAGAATTTGTGCGGCACTTTGCAAATAAGGATTCTCAGATCCTCTGTGACTTAGATGCTGTAGCTGATACAATCCCATTGGGTGTAATCAACCATGGCTCATCTTTGTTCAGAGTTTTTGGATACTTTTCAATTTGTGGAGTCTGAAGATGTGGACAGGATTCTGGTTAAGAACTACAACATTTGAGATCTTTCCTCTTTCTGCCTTAGAGAGGGACTGACTGTCTGAGTGAAGCATGTTGTCAATGCCTCCTTACAATAAAGCAGAATTCCAACTTGCCTAAAGGAAGCAGTTGTGAAGCCTATGTTGAAAAAGCCCTCCCTGAACCCATCTATAATGGGCAATTATCCATCACTGCTTTACTTTCCATTTTTGGGAAAGCTATTGGAGCATGTAGTAGCCTCCCAACTCCAGAAGTTTTTGGATTAAATTGATTATCTCTAGATGCATTTCAATCTGGTTTCAGGCATGGATATGGACCTGGACAAGAGAAGTTTGACCCTGTTAATGTTTCTGGATTTCTCAGCATCTTTCAGTACCGTTGACTATGGTATCCTTCTGAGCCAACTAGGACTTGGAGGCACCGTGGGCCCATCTACACTGCTGTACAATGTAATTTCATAATGCATTTTAGTTGCATTGAACTGAATTATATGAGTCTTGCTGCATTATATGGCAGCGTAGATGGGGCCTGCTTTACTGGTTCTGTTAAAAAAGCACTTCCTGGAAGGGTGAATCCAGAAGGTGATGCTAGAGGATTCCTGTTCAACCCTCTGGCCGTTCATTTGTCAGGTCCCTTAGGGCTCTGTTTTGTCCCCCATGCTACTTAACATATACATGAAACTGTAAGGAGAGGTCATCCAAATTTATGCAGATTACACTCCACTACTCCTTTCCACCCCGGTCTTAAACCAGTCTCTATTATCAGTGACAGACTAGATGGGGAGAAACAAATTGAAACAAAATCCAGACAAGGCAGCAATGCTTCTCATCAGTTGGAGAATAGATCAGGAACTAGGAATTCTGCCTGCGTTATATGAGGTTACATTCCTCCTAAAGACACAGGACCACAGTTTGGGTGAACTCCTAGATTCAGCATTGAATCTGGAGTCCCAGGTTTCTGTGGTAGCCAGGAGTGCCTTTGTGGATTTAAAGCTTGAGTGCCAATTGCACACTTTTCTTTAGATGCTGAATCTGGCCATAATGATACACACCTTAGTTACATCCTATTTGGATGACTGTAATCTGCTCTAGTTGGGGCTGCCTTTGAAGAGTATTTAGAAACTTCAGCTGGTCCAGAGAGAGCTGCTGCCAGATTATTAACTGTGGCTGGATACAGGGATTATTCAACTCTCTTATTGAAACAGCTCCATTCTTTCTGGGCACAATTCAAAGCGTTGGTTATGATCTATAAAATCCTATTTGGCTCAGGTCCAAGCTATTTGGCACATCATATGGAGTGATACTATTTTTATGTACTCTATACTGTTAAAAAAAACCAGGAGAACATTTCTTTTAATGTTTAGATGAACCAAATGCTCTTATGTTGTATTATAAGTACAGTTATACCTCAGTTAATGAAATAGATCTATTCCTGGGTATCACATTTTTAACAGAAATATTGATACCAGAGGTTAAAAAAATGGGGGAAAGGGTGCTAGGTTCCTACACCAAAAAACAAAAAATCAGTTCAGCATATTTTTAGCATGTTGTTCAAAACCTACCATATGCCCATGTGAAACTAGCATAGGTAAGACTTGTACAAGTAAATAAAATAGTCGAACATTTCAAGCATTTTTTTCCTTTTCACCAGCCTCTACCTTTCTCATGAATTTGGTTTTCATGGCTAGATTTGCAGATTTTTTTAAAAAACCATGCTGAGTGTAGCTGGTGAAGCATGCTAATGTGCTTGCTTTCCCTTTCTTTCCCTGTTTTGGCTGTTCAGTAAGGGATTCAGTTGCTGTTTATCTTGTCTATTGTAGAAAGGCATACACAGCTAGTTGTAAAGTCAGCAAAATAATTCCTTTCATTCTTTGCTCAAGCTTAATTTCAGAGATGCTACAGGAATCAGGTCTTGAATGACTGTGCTTTTCCACCTTTGCTATCGTCCCAGCACTGATGTTGTTTAAAAAGCCTCCTGTTAGAGGAATTAGAGGAAAAGGAGGGACTTGGTGGGTAGAAAAAGACTTTTTAAAGGGGATCCTTTTTGTTAGAGGAACTCCCTGGCCAGGAAAGCCAATTGCCCTCTTTCCTGCTGTGTTTTCGGCAACAGACTAAGGGCCTCATCACACGTTTTTATCGTTCTAGGATGCTAGGTTTAAACAGTGTTTATATATATTGTTTTTAGTTGGCAAATAGCTTTTAATGTTTATATTATTATGTTATTTTGATTGTATTAAGTGATAATTGTTTATTGTTGTCTATTATATATTGATTATATTATTTTCTGTATCTGTTGTTGCCCATCGCATGATGTCACTGGACTTCCTATTGAAGTCCCACCATCAACTGGAGTGGGAGTGTCGAAGGATGCTTCTCCCCTAACAGGAGAAGGCTTCTGTCTTGTGCTGTCTCCACTTTCCCAGTGTGATGGGGGAAACGTAGCCTCTCGGAAGCCACTTCTTTCTTGTGATGTGGGAAGTGTCTCTGCCATTTTGCCACAGAGGCTGGTGAAATGGCATAAGGGAGGTGTCCATGTGATGAGGTTGTCAGACCTTTTTAATCGACAAGTTTTAAAGGCCAAACCAGGGTGTGCTGTGTTTTATATATTTTAATAGATTTATTTAATGTTTTTATTGGTTTTAACTATGTGTTTTGATATTTCTGTGTTTAATTCTATTTTAATGTTTGTATGGTATTTTTAGGTTTTAAATTATATTGTATTGTTTTTATTGTTATTTGCTGTTAGAGAGAAAAAGCAGGGTAGAAATAACAACAACAACAACAACAACAACAATAGTAATGGGTTGTTGTAGGTTTTTTCGGGCTATATGGCCATGGTCTAGAAGCATTCTCTCCTGAATGCCTCTAGACCATGGCCATAGAGCCGGAAAAAACCTAAAACAACCCAGTGATTCCGGCCATGAAAGCCTTCGACAATACAATAATAGTAATAAAGGTAAAGGTTTTCCCCTGACATTAAGTCCAGTCGTGTCCGACTTTGGAGGTTGGTGCTCATCTACATTTCTAAGCTGAAGAGCCGTCATTGTCCGTAGACACCTCCAAGGTCATGTGGCCGGCATGACTGCATGGAGCACCATTACCTTCCCGCTGGAGTGGTACCTATTGATCTACTCATATTTGCATGTTTTYGAAATGCTAGGTTGGCAGAAGCTRGGGCTAACAGCAGGAGCAGACACCCTCCACGGATTCAAACCTGCAACCTTTTGGTCAGCAAGTTCAGAATAATAATAATAATAATAATAATAATAATAATAATAATAATAATAATAATTTGTTAACTAAGGAATGTCTGTATTTTCAAGTGAATCTCGCCAATACTTGAAAGGTTGTGCAATTTTCATATAAATTGGAGATAAGAGATATTATTTTATTTAAGGCTCTTCCAGACAGGTTCTATATCCCAGGATCTGATCCCAGGTTTTCTGCTTTAAGCTGGACTATATGAGTCCRCATTGCCACATAATCTGGGATAAACAGAAAAGCTGGGATCCTGGGACAAAGGGCCTGTCTGGAAGGGCTCTTACTTTCTAGAGTTACCAGAGAGAAAGTTAAAATGTGAAGACTGGAACTCATGTTGGACACTTTTCTGAACAAAATTGACAGCAAAATCAAATTAGGGACAACGATCACCCGAAGTGGATAGCAAAAAACTGGGGCATGAGAAAAAGGTGGACAGGAGAAAGAACTCAAATGATGGGTTTGGCTTAAGTCCATTTGGCTAGCAAGCAACAAATGCACAGAAGCAGAATCACAAGAAATTCTGCATCCTCACATCATATGCAATATGTAATCATATTTCTGTTATGCCTCCTCCATTGCAAGCAACTTTTAACAGGGGACACTTTTAACAGGGAAGAGAGGAGAACAAGCAAGACAACCTTCTCACTCCTAGTTGTGTTCCCTTTGAAATTTCCTCCCCATAAGATTCAAACATTACTCAAGAGTACCAGAAGAAATATGAACAGACATGTTAAGGATTAAAGCAGTTGACATAAGAAGGATTAAGCACCGGCTTTCTCTGCTGCAAAACCTCCATCCCAAGAATGTCTCGAAATGGAAGAAACCCATTCAGCCAATATTACAGTGTAACGTGTAGTTTGACCCTCAAGACTCCCCCCCCCCATCTCCTACCATTGAGTGCTACATTTTCTGCTTTCAAAAAAAAAAAAAATCCTGTGAGAATATCATTAGCAGAAACATGTAAAAAATTCCATTGCTTCTAGGGAAGGTGGGAACAGAAGTAGCAATGGAATCCAGGGCTCATGTTATTTCGATCTTCATTAGCAGAAGCCTCAGGGCCTCACTATAGCAGGTTGAAACAGGTGATGTACAGAAAATATATCAAGGACAGACCAGAACAGACTGTTGAAGTTATGGTGAGGTGGGCAGAACAGCAACCGAAGAAAAATAGTGTAAGCCATGGGGTATCTGGGGAACAAATGTCAAAGATCCTTAACTCAAAAGATATGACAAAAGGGGTGCGCCTGGGAAGGAAAGAGAGACATGAAGGAAAGGGAGGAAAGAAGGAAAGAGAGGAAGGAAGGAAAGAGAGGAAGGAAGGAAGGAAGGAAGGGAGGGAGGGAGAGAGAGAGAGAGAGGGAGAGGGAGAGAGAGATTGCAGACTCCCAACACTAGTTTACTTTGCCTTAAAAGATAATTAATATGGTCATTCCATTCTAGGGATGTGTGAAGTGTATATTCTAGTGTTAAAGGAAGAGGGTGGGTGGAGTAGCTCCGAAGTTCTGTTTTCTTGAAGGATGTTATTTTGACCATCCTCTCTGCCACTCCTCTTTAGTGCCTTCAGTTAGGCTGGAAGAAAAGGCTTTGTCTTTGATCTGAAACTATATTCTCTGCATGAGAAGAAGGTGGACAGGAGAAAGAACCAACAAGAGCAGAAGTTTTACAAGGAACTCCACAGTGAAACAATGAGGACTCCACCACAGGTTGTATAAAGCCCAAGCCTAATGCTGTAGTGTGCGTGAATCTGTCTTTCTGTCTCTCCTTCTGTGTGCTTCTTTGCTCACATAAATTCCTCTGCTCTTTTATGCATCCTCTCAGCTATTATTATCTTTGTACTTCAAGAAAGCTTTCAAAGAGCCTTTGCCAGCCTTTTGACACAAAGATTTTATGTTACCACTGTCCAAATGTTAAACTCTGATTTGTAACAAAAAATTAGGCAACAAAATATATATCTCTGTTGCCTAATTCTGTTTTAGTGCATAAAAATGAACAGTGTTATTGAAGATGTTAGAATGTTATTCTTTCATGATTTGCAGCCATACCATGGGTTGTAAGGAAAATATTCTAATATATAAACTCTATAAGCTCTTGCTTTCTGGCAGCGCTTCTCTTTTTCAAATAATAATAATAATAATAATAATAATAATAATAATAATAATTGTATTTCTTACCCGCCTCTCCCCATGTCTCAAGGCAGGTTACAACGTTGCTAAAACACAATCATCTAAAACCATTCTTCAAGACACACATATTTAAACATATTTCTACAAAGTACATATTAAAATACACATTAAGCATTTGGTATTATTATAATTTTTTTATTATGTCAGAAGAGACTCGAGAAGATACTGCAAGTTGTTTCTGGTGTAAGAGAATTGGCCTTCTACAGAGATGTTGCCCAGGGAATGCTGGGATTGTGTTAGCTAGGAGGCTTCTCTCATGTCCCTACAAGCTAGAGCTGACATATGGGAGCTCACCCCATCTTGTGGATTTGAACCAGCAACCTTCACGTTAGCAACCCAACCTTCAGGTCAGCAGTTCAGCCAGCACAAGTGTTTAACCCATTGCGCCACTGCGGCTCCATTACTCTTTCTGTGACTTTGCAAAATTTTGTTTAAGACTATTAAAACTGATGTCCACTGAACTTAATGGAATTTCTTTCTGGGTATGCAAATAAGGGATTGTACTGAAAGGCAATCATATTTTTACATATTTTTAATTTTATTGGTTTCTAGAAGAGTTTTCTAGTTTGATTTGCATAACTCATACACTTCCATTATTCCTGTTCACTTTGTGTTGCATTTGTTTACCCTTTACAGAGAAGTGAAAGCAAAAGTTAGAGTGAGCACACAGACATTAGGAAGTTTCATAGCCAGCCTATGGTCCCAGAGTCCTTGATATTGAATATATTATAGGACATGGTAGATATATTTTGGAACTGCAGATGTACCTGCATTACATGGCAAAAAAATTATATATGTTCCAGGATAGTGTGTCCATCCATTTTTTTCCTGACCAAGGGGGCAAGATGGCTCCTCTCGGCCAAGAGGGCCCTGTGCTTAATCATACCTAAGCACAATAGTAAATCTGGCACTGCCTACCTGAATTGAGGTAGCATCAGAAGGCGGGGGGTAGAAAAGGGTGGTAGATGTTTAAAATTAACTTGCTGGTGTGGCCGTTTAAAATTAACAAGGTTGATCTAATTTATTATTTTTAAAATAAAGAGTGGTGTTGATCTCATGGCTGGGCTCAGCTGGAGAATGGATGGCAGCCCTGAGAACAAGGGAATCAAAAAAGTGGTGCTTGGCTGGGAAGACTTTTTTTTCTCCCTCTCTTTGGGATTGCCATCTGCTCCCCAGCCAAGTCCAGCCATGAACTCAGTGGGGAGAAGGTAGATTATTCCCTGTACCATCAATAAGAAAAAAATAAGTGTTTCGAAATTCTTTCTCCTTGGGGCTTGGGGTTTCTTTCTTCTTGGGGCCACGGCTGCTGCCGTCAAGCACTTCTATGGCAGAGCCGCATTGGCTAAATGGTCAAAGGTTTTAACCACAACTAAGCACCTGTGATCAACAGTGAGTTGGTAGCTTGCTCAATCTTCTCACCATTGATTTAACGGCGTGTGTGTATCAGAGGAAATTTGAATTTGGGCAAGGTGCGGCTAGGGATACAATTTAAGGATTCCTTAATGGACCAAACTAGCCAGGTGTTATATGGGGATCATAGCTCCAGGAGCAATTCTTGCTTCCTGGTAATATGGCTGTGTAGCTTTAATTTTACATTTAATCCATATAATTATTTGGTTTTCATTGTATCTGTTTAATGCTCAACTTTAAACATATTTTATTAAGTTGTTTTTCCAATGTCTTTCCATGTTGTTAACTATATCCTTTCATACCGCCCCAACATGGCACATGTTTATGTTTCCCAATATAGTGTGTACGCAATTCTTTCTACATGCGTGTAAGATCTATATATAACTATTGCATTGCCTTATGGTCTGTTGACTGTAATAAAGGCATCACTGATTGATTGCATACAATTTCATCCTGGTCCGTTATGAGTAGGGTGAATCTCAGTCTGCTCTGAGACAAAATACTGATTTATTTTGCTGGTGAAGAGTCTGATCACTGTCACTGATCTTGCTGCTCTCCAACTTGCTAAGGAAATGATATACAACATTCTTCATACATGGATTAGAGAGTTTTTATATTTTACTTATATTTGGATTATCCAATCTGTTGCTGCCTTAAATGGTAGGGTTGTGCAAAACCTCATTTGTGCCTCATTTGTCAATATCTATTTCATAAGATTCATACATACAACACAATATTAAGAAACGTGAAGCGCGCCCATGGAAAAAAAAAACCTGGGAAATGTAGTTTGGGAAGGTAAGGACTCCTATGGCAGAGAATTCAAAGGGCCCCACCCTAAACTACATTTCCCAGAATTCTGCTTGCTTCAGAATACCAGGGCTGCCCATGTTAAAGTCTCAAAGTGAGTGTGGTCCCTACCTGTTTCTCTCTGGGCTAGCCGTGTGCCCAAGGGACTTCTTCTATTGGCTGCCATTCATCTTCCGGTTCCAATTCAAGGTGCAGGTTATTACCTATAAAGCCCTGAATGGTTTGGGACCTGCCTACCTCCATGACTGCATGTCCTACCACCAACCTGCACAATCCCTCCTATCCTCTGGGGAGGCCCTCCTCTCTCATAGACATGACTTGTGGGAACGAGGGAGAAAGTTTTCTCTGCTGTGGCCCACCAACTTTGGAACTCACTTCCTGGTGAAATTAGGCAAGCCCCCACCTTAGCAGCCTTTCAGAAAGATCTGAAAACTTGGCTTTTCCAAAGTGCCTTTGGAGAATGACCATCTATCCCATTTCTGTTTGTTCCATCTACAGTGCTGCCCCTATGATGCATTCCCCCCCCCCCCCATCCTACACTGAAAGCCTAACCCCACTGTTCATCCTTTTGGGCTCCTCCCAAATACACTTCTTGTATTTATCATTTTACATTGTCCATTTGGCCTGTCCATTGTGTTCAATTTTATATTAGGTTACTTTGCTTTGTCTGCTCTATTTTACTACTGTGTGTATTTTATTGTGATGTGATTTTTGTTGTTTGCATATTGTATTTTATTTTGCTATGTTGTATCGTTGGGCTTTGCCTCGTTTTAGCCGCCCTGAGTCCCCCTTGGGGAGATGGTGGCGAGGTATAAATAAAGTTTATTATTATTTATTATTATTCCATGCCCGGCCATCCAGCCAGTCATCCCTCCTGCCCCCCCCCCCCACCTGCCCCTTTGGGAAAGAGCAGAGTTTCTCCCTCGACTCTGGGCCTCGCCATCCTCCTCGGGGCCCTTTGAGGGAACCAAACCCAACCTTTTGGGGGAGAAACGGTACTCACGACAGAGACCTTGAGATTCAAAACATTGACTGATGACATTTCAGAAAAGCTATATAAATCTCATAAGTGACTCCAGGTCTCTGTTGTGAGTGCTGTTTCTCTATAAGCACTATATGAGGGTTTTGTGAGACCAGTCAGTCTTGATGCTGCATGGTTTCAAGGCAAGGGTGTAGTAATGGTAAGGCTGTGGACCAGATTTTCGTTCTTGCGGACCACTGGTGGTCCATGGACCACAGGTTGGGAACCATTGATGTAGGAGAATATACTGTATTACATATTTTCTTACATGAAATTAAAAAATGAATGACTAACTGTTACACAAGTCTGATTGCGATTTCTTTGTGTAGATTACTCACAAACCGAAACTGTATGAATTGGACATTTTATTTAACATGCAGTTTATCAAAGAGAACAGATTTGGTTGAGAATACAGAATTTCTGAGGAGATGAGAAAGAAATATATATTTTTCCCTCCTTCTCTGGAATTCTTTTCCCTGAACATGTGCCAAAGCTTATGTCAGTGTGATTCCAGAAGCAGCAAAAGACCTTTTATTTCAAATATACTTTTGTTGAGCAGGGATAGGATGGAGATTAGGTGAGGCTAAATCAATGTAACTGAGGCTCCTTCCACACAGCTGAATAAAATCTCACATTTCTGCTTTGAACTGGAATATATGGCAGGGTGGACTCAGATAACCCATTTCAAAACAGATATTGTGGGATTTTCTGCCCTGATATTCTGGGATATAGGGCTGTGTGGAAGGGCTCTTAGATTTTGATGTTAGTGGCCAAGCCATTAGAATAGGTGGAGTGGAAATTGGCATCAATGTCTTCAATGGACCTTCCCAATACATTGGCATGGGATTCTCACCTTAATGTGCTTTTGGGTGAGATTATTTATTTATCCATATATCGATTTATTTCTCATTTGCATTTTACAAAAGGTGCTGAAAATGGCACCTATAAAATTAATATAGATATGCACCCATTTGTCCTGAATAAAAGATTCAGAGAGAAAGAGAATCTTAATTTCTTTCAGTATTGAATGAGACTTCAATGCGTATTGTGGACCATAGTTATATACTTGTTCCTTGGACTTGTTCCTGGTGGCGTAGTGGGTTAAACCGTTGAGCTGTTAAACTTGTTGACCGAAAGGTTGCAGGTTCGAATCCGGGGAGCAGCGTGAACTTCTGCTGTCAGCCCTTCTGCCAACCTAGCAGTTCAAAAAAATGCAGATGTGAGTAGATCAATAGGTATCGCTTTGGTGGGAAGGTAACAGCGCTCCATGCAGTCATGCTGGCCACATGACCTTGGAGGTGTCTACGGACAACTCTGGCTCTTTGGCTTAGAAACTGAGATGAGCACCAACACCCAGAGTCAAACATGACTGGACGTAATGTTAGGGGAAAACCTTTACCTTTATCTTTACTTGAGCCAACAATGTGATGCGGTGGCAAAAAAAGCCAATGGGATGTTGGCCTGCATCAATAGGAACATAGTGTCTAGATCTAGGGAAGTCATGCTACCTTTGGTTAGACCACACCTGGAATAGTGTGTCCTATTCTGGGCACCACAATTCAAGAGAGATATTTACAAGCTGGAATGTGTGCAGAGGAGGGCGACTAAAATGATCAAGGGTCTGGAGAACAAGCCCTATGAGGAGCGGCTTAAAAAGCTGGGCATGTTTAGCCTGAAGAAGAGAAGGTTGAGAGGAGACATGATAGCCATGTATAAATATGTGAGAGGAAGTCATAGGGAGGAGGGAGCAGGCTTGTTTTCTGCTGTCCTGGAGACTAGGATGCGGAACGAAGATTTCAAACTATAAAAAAGAAGATTCCATCTGAACATGAGGAAGAACTTCCTGACTGTGAGAACCGTTCAGCAGTGGAACTCTCTGCCCCAGAGTGTGGTGGAGGCTGCTTCTTTGGAGGCTTTTAAGCAGAGGCTGGATGGCCATCTGTTGGGGGTGCTTTGAATGAAATTTCCCTGATTCTTGGCAGGGGGTTGGACTGGATGGCCCATGAGGTCTCTTCCAACTCTATGATTCTATGAAATGCCAAACTTAAAGAAATACATTTACATTTTGTATATTTGCATAGTGTTCTGAATAGAAAAAAATCAAATGAGAAATGTGTTGGATTGAAATGCTAGGCATGAAAAATAGTATAGTTGTACAAAAAATAATGGGGAAACTATTTAGGATTTTATCACACAAAGGTGACAACACTATGTAATATCCATTACTGTCCTTCCACCTCCCCTCAATGAAGCTCTCCACTGCTATTGATGGGCAAAACACGTCAGTAGACCCTGATAGTGCCATTGTTTTGGGATGTACCTGATATGATGAGATCCAGGTGCTTCTGTGGCAAACGCTGGTGATGTCATGAAGTGGGATTGCCCTCCTCTATCTCACTGAAAAGGAAATATTAATTTTTAAAACTTAACCCACTGACTTACTTTAGGCAAGGCACACTCTTGCCAAGAAAACTCTCAATGAGTTTGCTTTAGATGTTGTGATATCCTTAACACTGTCTCTCCACCTTTGTCAGCTTTCTATTCTGTGCTTTAGATCCCATTGGCAGTGATGGACAGTGTCATAATCAACATTGTCCATTATTAGGCAATAAAATACAGATGCTACCAGCTGTTGTTCCTCCTTTGTGTTGCTTTCAGCTTGTACTGGAAAAAAAAGAAGTAACAGTGTGGTGTGTTTCTACATGATACAAGACACTTATTTAAACAAAAAAAAAAATCCGGATTTTCCCAAACCCTTTATTTGTAAATAAGATGCAGAAAAAGCACTACCCCTCCAAATAAGTAATGTTTAAAAGCCTGCCTTGTCTTATAACCACCTCACCCACATTCTTGTATTTTGAAGCAATGTTCTCCCTCATTCCTCAACTGCCAAATGTATTTGTTAAGGTAATGGTAATTTGCGTATTGTTTCTATACTCTGAACATCTGTCTCTCAGTTGTATGTGTGAAATGATTCCAGGTGAGGTTATGAAAGTTCAGAAAGCTGTGATGCATGTTCTGTCTTGGGGCCTTTGGCATGATACCCCATCAATATTCTCATGCTGCTGTTTGAAGCCATATTCATCAAGAGATTCACATGGCAGTGTTATGAAAATGTTTTAGGGACAGAAATCAAGCTAAACTCACAACCTTCACTGCCAGTCTCATTGCCCTTCATACATGGAGGGTAATTTTTTTTAAAAAGAGGACAACTTCCATGAAAAGTTTCTACGTGATGGATTTGTGTATGTGTTTTCAAGACACCTGACAACTTATGGCGACCCTATGTACTTCATAGGGTTTTCTTAGGCAAGGAATACTCAGAAGGGATTCTGCCAGTGCCTTCTTCTGGGGCCACGGTAGTGCAGTGGGTTAAACTGCAAAACTTGCTGACCAAAAGATTGGCTGTTCAAATCCAGGGTGTGCTCCTATTGTTAGCCCCAGCTCCTGCCAACCTAGCAGTTAAAAAACATGCAAATGTGAGTTGATCAGTAGGTACCGCTCTGGTGGGAAGGTAACAGTGCACCATGCAGTCATGCCAGCCACATGGCCTAGGAGAAGTCTACAGACAACACTGGCTCTTCGGCTTAGAAATGGAGATGAGCAGCATCCCCTAGAGTCGGACTCAACTAGACTTAATATCAGGGGGAAATCTTTACAATTCTTCTGAAATATAGGCAGTCCCTGAGTTACACACATCCGACTTACATACGACTCCTACAACTTCATCTCTGTTTTCTCTCTTTTTCCACATGCTAGTAGAACAGTCTCAGCAAAAAGGTGTTAACTCTTCCCTATGCTGTTCAAAATTGGTTGGATTTACACTTTAAAAAGGCACCTGTTCCAACTTATATGCAAATTCAACTTGAGAAAAAGCCTAGAGAACCTATTTTGTTTGAAACCTGGGGATTTCCTGCATACTTACAGCACCTGATATTGTGTTAGCAGTCTCCCATCCAAGTACCATACTAGCCAAAACTGACAATTCTTAGGTTCCAAGACCAGACTTAGTGCCTCGCTGATAAATATTTGCCGGCTATACAGAGCAATGGTGCTCTGGTGATGGGGCAAGTCACTTATTTATTTATTTATTTATTTCATTTACTTATACCCCGCCCTTCTCACCCCGGGGGGGACTCAGGGCGGCTTACAGTGGGGGCACAATTAGATGCCCAAAACAATTCACAAGCAATACAAATACAAACAATTCAACAATTAATTAAAAACATCAATACATAATAAAATCATAAAACAATCTCATGCTCAGGGTTCAGAGTCCATATATCCATTCCATTCCGTTTGTCCTTGTCTATCATCAGATCCTTCAGTTAGCTTTCAGAATGACCCAAGGCTTGATCCCAGATCCAGGTCTTCAGTCTTTTCCTAAACACCAAGAGGGAAGATGCCGATCTGATCTCCCCGGGGAGTGAGTTCCACAGGTGGGGGGCCACCACTGAGAAGGCCCTGCTCCTCGTCCCCGCCAGCCTCACTTGTGACAGTGGCGGGGTCGATAGCAGAGCCTCCCCAGAAGATCTTAAGCTTCAAGATGGGATGTAGAGGGAGATCCGTTCGGACAAATACACTGGGCCGGAACCGTATAGGGTTTTGTAGGTCAAAACCAGCACTTTGAATTGTGCTCGGAATTGGATCGGCAGCCAGTGGAGCTGATGCAACAGGGGGGTTGTATGCTCCCTGTACGTCGCTCCGGTGAGCAATCTGGCTGCTTCTCGCTGGGTCTAGGATGCATGTGGTGGGTCGCACCTCTCCAAGGATCCTGTCCACATCCTCAAGCTGAACCAATTGAAAAGAATCCAACAAAACTGGACAAGCAGATGCTCTCGTTACATCCCCAGAGACTGCCGTTAACATGACGTCAAAACCCGACCGAATCCGCTCAATTTTATCCGCGAAGGATCGAGCAAATGCTTCACAGCGAGCCACCGAGTTATCCGAGGCCTCGCTTTTTGGCGGATTTAACAGGCCCCTGACAACTCGGAAAAGCTCCGCTGGACGATTCTTTGCTGATGCAATATTGGCTGTGATGAATATTTTCTGAGCTGCCGTTATTGCCACACCGTAGGACCTTAAAAAGGCATTCAGGTGTGTTTGGGCTGGATTGGTGGGGTTCTTGCGCCACACGCACTCTAACCTCCTCTTCTTTCGCTTCATTGCTGCCAGCTCCTCAGTGAACCAAGAGGCTGGTTTACCTCGGTTACTCGAGAGGGGGCGTTCCGGAGCGATAGTGTCAATTGCCCTAGTCAACTCATTATTCCAACGAGAGACCAGAGCATCGACAGTATCACTGGCCAAGGAGGTGGAAAGATCCCCAAGAGCCATCAGGAATCCATTTGGATCCATAAGTCTCCTGGGACGGACCATTCTAATGGGTCCACCACCCCTGCGGAGGTTAGGAGGCCCAGTTAGTCTAAAACTGATCAGGTGGTGATCGGTCCATGGCAATGGAGCGATGGTCGGCTCCTCCATCCCGTCACCTTCATCCCATCCCTGGACAAAGACCAAATCCAAGGTGTGCCCGGCACTATGGGTGGGACCAGATATTAGCTGGGACAGGCCCATGGTTGCCATGGCGACCATGAAGTCCTGAGCCGCACCAGAAAGAGAGGCCTCGGCATGGACGTTGAAATCTCCCAAGACCAGAAGCCGTTGGAAGCTCAACGCCATGTCCGAGACCACTCCCGCTAGCTCAGGTAAGGAGACTGTAGTGCAGCGGGGTGGTCAGTACACTAACAGAATCCCTATCCTGTCCCGGTCACCTATCCTAAAGCCGGCACATTCAAAGGAAGATGATTGTGGGATGGGGCACCTGATCAGGGTGATAAAATCCTTATAGACCACTGCGACTCCGCCTCCCCGCCCTCCAAGCCTTGGTTGGTGCTGAACAGTAGCCTGGTGGACAGAGTTGGGAGAGATTAACCCCTCCCCCCTCGTCCAGCCAGGTTTCTGTTATACAAGCCAGGTCGGCTCGTTCTTCTTGAATTAGATCTTGAATAATGGAAGTTTTTCCATTCACCGACCTGGCATTGAGCAGCACCACCTTTAGCTTGGAGGGGCCACCATCCTGGCACCTCAGTTGTATTTTGTCAGGAGAAGATTTTGGAATTGCCAATCTGTTTTTATTAATTTCGGGCCGAATAGTAGTGGTAATTTTTGGAGTTGCCAATGTCCTATTGAAAATTTTGGGCCGAATTTGCTTTTGTCTTTGATTTCTAACGTCTTTAGAGGTTGCCAATTTGTCATTGTAAATTTTGGGCCAAAATCGATGTTTTGTTCTCCCTTTCCCGTATCTCCCTCTACCAGTCACCACCTCTATGGTGGCCACCCCACCCGTAGCCCCACACCCCCCGGGAACGCTCCCTCCATTTCCAGTAGTTGTGATCTCAATACTCGACGCATGCTTATAGTTATGGTTATCTGTCTCTGGGTTCCAATATTCCCACCCCTTAGTGCTACCTATTCCTTCCAGTATGGCAAAGGCTGTAAAGTGCACTTGTGCTGAGGTTATTATAAAGTGCACTTGTGCTGGAGGTTGGAGGAATATCAATAGCAGCAAGGGTAAAGTAAACATTAACATAGAGGTAATATACTGATGTTACTAGTATATGTAGTTAACTTCAGATGATGGTGTGGGAACCCAGAGTTCGAAACATAAAGTGCAATAGTTGTAGCTACTTGATCTGATACTTTGGACCACTTGGTAATGGTATGGGTTCTGGCAGGGGATCTAAAGTGCTTAGATAAAAGTGATTTCGTGCTGAGATAGTTCTATAGTGCAAAATAATGCAAAAAAATTGTCTTCTATAAGTAAATTCACTTTCAAACCATTCAACAAGACAGACAAATTGCACCAAAGAACCCGGCTCCTTGGGCCCGTGGAGCAAACAAGCCGGCACCCAAGGCCAGGCCCCGGTTCTTCTTGACCGTCTTGTGCGGAGATGACACAAAGTGCAGTAGTGAAGACAATAGGTGCAGTTCTTGCTAGTTAGCAGCACAAATTGCAGGTTACCCGATGTGTGAAGGATGTTATTTACACTTATTATCTTGGTCACAGAGGGCAGTGTGAAGGAATGAGTGTCCAGTTCTTTAGCATAGAGCTCTGAGGATTGTACTAAAAATCACTGAGTCACGAGCGGGCAGAGCTTCTGGTTTTACGTTTAGGCTGGAAGGATTCAGGACCCCTGTGGCAGCAGCAGTCTGAGACTAGGCCAAGGCAGGTGCAACACAGCTTTATAGTCACTCCCTCCTTGGAGGATTGCTGAGTCGCACCCAGTTGGAAAGGGCCTGGGGCTTCTCCTACTCACAAGTAGTCCAGGGCAGCCAAGCTGGATGGAAGGATTCAGGACCCCTGTGGCAGGAGCAGTCTGAGACTAGGCCAAGGCAGGTGCAACACAGCTTTATAGTCACTCCCTCCTTGGAGGATTGCTGAGTCACACCCAGTTGGAAAGGGCCTGGGGCTTCTCCTACTCACAAGTAGTCCAGGGAACAGCCAAGCTGGATGGAAGGATTCAGGACCCCTGTGGCAGCAGCAGTCTGAGACTAGGCCAAGGCAGGTGCAACACAGCTTTATAGTCACTCCCTCCTTGGAGGATTGCTGAGTCACACCCAGTTGGAAAGGGCCTGGGGCTTCTCCTACTCACAAGTAGTCCAGGGAACAGCCAAGCTGGATGGAAGGATTCAGGACCCCTGTGGCAGGAGCAGTCTGAGACTAGGCCAAGGCAGGTGCAACACAGCTTTATAGTCACTCCCTCCTTGGAGGATTGCTGAGTCGCACCCAGTTGGAAAGGGCCTGGGGCTTCTCCTACTCACAAGTAGTCCAGGGAACAGCCAAGCTGGATGGAAGGATTCAGGACCCCTGTGGCAGCAGCAGTCTGAGACTAGGCCAAGGCAGGTGCAACACAGCTTTATAGTCACTCCCTCCTTGGAGGATTGCTGAGTCACACCCAGTTGGAAAGGGCCTGGGGCTTCTCCTACTCACAAGTAGTCCAGGGAACAGCCAAGCTGGATGGAAGGATTCAGGACCCCTGTGGCAGCAGCAGTCTGAGACTAGGCCAAGGCAGGTGCAACACAGCTTTATAGTCACTCCCTCCTTGGAGGATTGCTGAGTCACACCCAGTTGGAAAGGGCCTGGGGCTTCTCCTACTCACAAGTAGTCCAGGGAACAGCCAAGCTGGATGGAAGGATTCAGGACCCCTGTGGCAGGAGCAGTCTGAGACTAGGCCAAGGCAGGTGCAACACAGCTTTATAGTCACTCCCTCCTTGGAGGATTGCTGAGTCACACCCAGTTGGAAAGGGCCTGGGGCTTCTCCTACTCACAAGTAGTCCAGGGAACAGCCAAGCTGGATGGAAGGATTCAGGACCCCTGTGGAGCAGCAGCAGTCTGAGACTAGGCCAAGGCAGGTGCAACACAGCTTTATAGTCACTCCCTCCTTGGAGGATTGCTGAGTCGCACCCAGTTGGAAAGGGCCTGGGGCTTCTCCTACTCACAAGTAGTCCAGGGAACAGCCAAGCTGGATGGAAGGATTCAGGACCCCTGTGGTAGCAGCAGCAGCAGTCTGAGACTAGGCCAAGGCAAGTGCAACACAGCTTTATAGTCACTCCCTCCTTGGAGGATTGCTGAGTCACACCCAGTTGGAAAGGGCCTGGGGCTTCTCCTACTCACAAGTAGTCCAGGGAACAGCCAAGCTGGATGGAAGGATTCAGGACCCCTGTGGCAGCAGCAGTCTGAGACTAGGCCAAGGCAGGTGCAACACAGCTTTATAGTCACTCCCTCCTTGGAGGATTGCTGAGTCGCACCCAGTTGGAAAGGGCCTGGGTCTTCTCCTACTCACAAGTAGTCCAGGGCAGCCAAGCTGGATGGAAGGATTCAGGACCCCTGTGGCAGGAGCAGTCTGAGACTAGGCCAAGGCAGGTGCAACACAGCTTTATAGTCACTCCCTCCTTGGAGGATTGCTGAGTCGCACCCAGTTGGAAAGGGCCTGGGGCTTCTCCTACTCACAAGTAGTCCAGGGCAGCCAAGCTGGATGGAAGGATTCAGGACCCCTGTGGCAGCAGCAGCAGCAGTCTGAGACTAGGCCAAGGCAGGTGCAACACAGCTTTATAGTCACTCCCTCCTTGGAGGATTGCTGAGTCGCACCCAGTTGGAAAGGGCCTGGGTCTTCTCCTACTCACAAGTAGTCCAGGGCAGCCAAGCTGGATGGAAGGATTCAGGACCCCTGTGGCAGGAGCAGTCTGAGACTAGGCCAAGGCAGGTGCAACACAGCTTTATAGTCACTCCCTCCTTGGAGGATTGCTGAGTCGCACCCAGTTGGAAAGGGCCTGGGGCTTCTCCTACTCACAAGTAGTCCAGGGCAGCCAAGCTGGATGGAAGGATTCAGGACCCCTGTGGCAGCAGCAGCAGCAGTCTGAGACTAGGCCAAGGCAGGTGCAACACAGCTTTATAGTCACTCCCTCCTTGGAGGATTGCTGAGTCACACCCAGTTGGAAAGGGCCTGGGGCTTCTCCTACTCACAAGTAGTCCAGGGAACAGCCAAGCTGGATGGAAGGATTCAGGACCCCTGTGGCAGCAGCAGTCTGAGACTAGGCCAAGGCAGGTGCAACACAGCTTTATAGTCACTCCCTCCTTGGAGGATTGCTGAGTCACACCCAGTTGGAAAGGGCCTGGGGCTTCTCCTACTCACAAGTAGTCCAGGGAACAGCCAAGCTGGATGGAAGGATTCAGGACCCCTGTGGCAGCAGCAGCAGCAGTCTGAGACTAGGCCAAGGCAGGTGCAACACAGCTTTATAGTCACTCCCTCCTTGGAGGATTGCTGAGTCACACCCAGTTGGAAAGGGCCTGGGGCTTCTCCTACTCACAAGTAGTCCAGGGAACAGCCAAGCTGGATGGAAGGATTCAGGACCCCTGTGGCAGCAGGAGCAGCAGTCGGAGACTGTTTTCAAGTCTAAACCAGCATCTCATGTATGACTTACAGCCATATTTTCTTTCATTCCAGGTCTCTGAGGACTCAGGAGGAGTTGTAAAAAGAAATCGACAAAGAAAAATCCTGCTCCTTGGTGTTCTGCTGTTGCTAGTGGTCCTTGGCCTTGTGCTACTCATTGTCTTCACAACTCTTACATGTAACCTAGGTGCTAGAACAATCTTTTTTTATGACTTATCCTCTGTTTCAGCCACACAGTAGCAGTGGGAGGGACCACGGCTTCCCTTCCTTCATTTTCACACACTTTCTAGCCACCCAAATGGCAGAGAGAGTAAAAGAAACTTGAGAAGTACTGACCATGAAAGCCATGGATTTATCAGTTGGAACAATAGGAGAATTTATGGACAAAAAGTTTGACGTTCATAAGACATACGCACATCATTTGCAGCCCTTGTTCCTCCACACAGATCAAGTAGGGAAGATATTATCTCTGACTGGAGTGTTCCCTTTCTCACTTCTATACCAAATCAAATATATAATATTCTGGATTAGCAAATAATCCAAAAGATAATGTCTTAGATACCCTTTGATAGGATACTTTATGCTTCATATCTGTTTTAGAGAGCCCAATTACTTTTAACATCAGAAAGTTCACAGAATTATACATATGTCTTATGAACTTCAGACTTTTTGTCCACAACTTCTCTGATTGTTCCAACTGATAAGTCCATGACTTTCATAGTCTGTGCTACTCAAGTTTCTTTTATTCTCTCTGCCATTTGGGTGACTAGAAAGTCAAGGTAGATTAAAAATTCAAATGCAGACCTGCAATCTGGCTACTGTCCCATTCAGAGCAGGGCTCCACTTTGATGAGGATGCATTCACAGACATCAAAAACACAATGACAGAAAAGAAGATATCTTTGTCTTTTGTTCTAAAGACAATACAGCCTTGAGAACTTGATTATCTTGTTGTTCAGCTATCTTTCTTTTGGGTCATCAGTGTTGACTTTAGAGAACCAATGACAAAATAAACATTCAGGTCAATCCTTTCATCTTTTTAGAGGCTTCTCTTGCCCCAAATCCTTCTGAGAACACTTTTTCTCATTACAAGCTAAAAAAAAAAAAAAAGCTCAGCTCATCAAACCATTTCTGTGGGATAGTCCTCCAAGAAAAAGTAGGCACAATTTTTGACTCTTCTACTTAGTATAGGAGGAATGCATCTGGGCATTCTTCTATAGACATGTGGTCTTGAGAACCAAATGGGATACATAATAGAGATCTTCCAACTTCAGAAACATTGCTTTCTGCAGTTTCCTGCATAAAAGTTCATCTCAAAGAATAACTTAGTACCACAGACCATCCACCTCACATAGAAGTGATATAATCTGTCCTTCCACTGGACATTTTGTCCAAAGTGTAGTAAATGTTCTTCACCATGACCAAAAAGGCCACAGAGCTTGGCTAGACTCAAATTTAAAACCCATAAATACCTTAATCAAAAACAGAAAATTATGCAAAGTGAGTTTGTAGACTATTTAAGAACAGCTACATCTAGGGGACTTTATGGGACTTTATGGTTTTGATCAATCCTGCATGAGCTTATTTGCATCTCCTCATTCCTACTTCATCCTGTTTTGTAGGTCTGTTTTTGCTACCTTTCTATCTACTACACTTCAAAGGATTGGACTAGATAGTCCTTGTGTTCCCCTCCAACTCTAGCAAATGTGTCCAGTGCTGTCCAGATCATCCTGTATTTGAGGAACCAAGGTTCATAGTCAATGAAATGAAAAATCCACTGTGCCATGCTAGACATCTGGTTCATCTGACAGGAGACCTTAATCTCTTCTTTTCCAAAGGGAGCCCTCAAATGTGTGCAAAATGTTTCCTTCATACCAGCTCTGTAGACCTGATGTCATTAGCCCATCTTTTGGGACTGAGAATATGAACACAGGTTCATATGAGCTGGATTCCTTTCCAGATCTCTGAAGTGGCTTTTAATACCCTTTAATGCATAGGTTGGAGATTGAAAATCATTTTAGGGCCACTCAGATATAGGATTTGTGGAGTTCTGTTGCCACTTCTCCCTTCAAACATCTTCCTAAGGTCATTGTCACCACCAGTGCCTGCTTTTCTGAATGGGAGCATTGACAGGGCCACTTGTCTCAAGGAAACGAGATGCAACTGAACAATCTCATAGCATAGATTTGTTAGAACTTTGGATAATAATAATAATTATCATCATCATCATCCCCTTTTCTCTTGATCGAGACCCGAATTGGCTCACTACTTTAAAAAGCTATAGTTAAAATAAATAAAAGATCAATATTAAAATAGTATTAAAATTGCTACAATTATTAAAACAATTTAGTTAAAATAGAATTACAATACATTTTTAAAAGCTGTTAAAACTAATTCACTAAAATAAAACTACCTCCCTGACCTGTTCTTTAAATGTTTACTGTTTTAAAAACCTGCCTGAATCAAAAAGTGTTTGATTCTACCAGAAGGACTACAAATACTGGTCCTCTCTCAGGTCTCCACCAGCCGTTCCTGCAATGGTGGTGGGACTGAAAGTAGGGCCTTTCCTGATGATTTCAGACCCAAGGCCAGTTCCTACAATGAGATACAATCTGTCAAATACACTGGACCTAAGTAATATTGATCAACTTTAGTTTGCTAGTTGCTACAGTTCCAGAATATGCTTAAGGGCTATCATTCATTTGTCCACGTGGACAACAATGTGGTCAAATTGGGTTGAGAAACTCAGGATACAGGAGAATGGAGCTTGAATACAGCAGTCTTTTGCCAGTTGAAATCTCATTCCAGCAAACTTCAGTTAGATATTTTCACATGATGCATAGGCACAGACACACAAAACCATATAAGGACTTTCTGCTATAAAGACTCAAGATGCTCATTTGTTTCCTTGCCTTCCAAGCCACTCTTCAACTCTCCTGAGAATGCTGAAGAAAATCAAACAGGAAAAATTATACTATTAGCTCCACACTAGATATAAAGGTCTTGGTTTTCCCAGATACTATCTGTTGGTGTTCAGAAACCATGGTTTCTCTTTCTGATTCCTTACCTGTTACCTCAAGATCCCATTCACGGCACAGATCCAAACTGTTTCCATCTGATGAATGGTAGGCTTACCTAAAAATAGGTTATTTTGAAAGTGATGCAAGCACCTTACTGTAATGTCTGTAGCTCTACTATCAGAATTTACAAAACTGCGTGGAAGGTAACAGCTCACCTGGCTTGGTCAGCTGCAATTTCAGCTGACTATCCCATTAACTTACCTAAAAGTGACTGGTTGGGCAACGACCAATGAGCTTACTGTATTGGTTTATTAAATAGCCCATCTTTTTCTTAACTTAGGGCCCAAGTTGACTTACAATAAACTAAAATGAAGTACTCTAAATTGTATAGATATGCCTCTTCAAAAGTGGCATTTGAAAGGGCTTTGTATCAAATCATTTATTTCGGTCATAGACCACCACAGAAAATAAAAGTCACAGTTTCATACGAACTTGGTGCTTTTAGTACATTTAAAATGTAAATATAAATGATGAAGCACAATAGGTGTGAGGGAGTGGAAGGGGAAACAGGGTAATATTGGTATAATGGTATAGTACAATATAATGGTATAGTGCAATATAGTAATATATAATGCTGATATTGTACTATGCTAATAATATAATATATTGTATGTATATATATCTTGTAAGCCTCTCTGAGTCCCCTTCGGGGTAAGAAGGGCGGCATATAAATGTCATAAATAAATAAATAAAACATACAATGCACAGGTCTATCAGCAATTATAGAATCAAGGAAGAAGATTATTGGATACAGAGTTAACTTTTGGGATATTTCATGTCATCTTTTTGTAAATATATTTTTGGGAAATATTTTATGTCACCTTTTTGTAAATGAGTCTAGGGAGAGCAACAAAGCATCTAGTCTAAAAACTTAGAAAACAGAAAGAATTATCCATACCTAGATGTCTCCTTTTACACAAACAGGAATGGATCTTCAGAATAAGTCCCAATGCACTCTTATTTCTGTCTAATTGTAAGCAGTCTACTTATTGTTCATCACTGTTTTCTTTTTACATTTTCCTAGAAACCTGCAACACAACAACATGTCTTCTGCTTCTGGCAAGGTTTCTGAAGGCCCATAATCATAGCATCGATCCTTGTGAAGATTTCTTCAGTTATACCTGTGGTAACTGGAATGCCAACTATACACAAAGGATGAACATGCCACTGGTGAATGTCTTTGATGTACTCTTGGAAGAAAACCAGCTCATTATGAAGAGGCTCTTAGGTGAGACAGATGGGTTACTACTATAACCAGAGTCCCTTGCAGGTCTTTCCTTCTGACATTTGGTAAGAGAAAGTAACCAACATTGTGATCATGAAATTGATATCATTTGTCACCAGAACTAATATGCACCCATTGGCACCAATAATATTCACATCATTCTTAAGAAGGTCTGCATGCATTCAGAGTTTACTATGTTTCTTTATTAATTTTAACACAAATGCTCTAGTACAAACATTCTAATGAACCCACAAGGCATTCAACAATCAAAAAGGAAGAGAAAAAGAGAGTAAACAGAAACAAGAAGAGAAATAATGATACAGATCTAGATAGGTGACTAAAAGCTAAAACTTAATTAAACTAACACTACTACAACACTGTGCCATGGCATCAAACCCAAAATAACCAAACATTATGGACAACAAACAAGAACTGTGGCTCACACACACACACACACACACCAATCCAAACTGTAATGAAAAACTAAGGACAAAATAATAATAATAATAATAATAATAATAATAATAATAATAATATTCTAACATTACAGATCCAACTGAATTGAATTGATTAGAATTGTCAGTAACTATAAACACAGATTACTACATTATGGGATTTCTTATTGCTCAGAAAGTCCACAGTTTGAAATTGTACAAAAAAAATGCAGTTATTTTATCTTTTAAGATAGGTTTTAGTTTGGCAATTTGAACAAGCACGGCACTCTTAACAACTCAATCTTTTATCACTGGGGTTTCTGTCCAATGATTGGTATTTCCGTCTGGGCAATGTTTCTGCAGCTGTTACTATATATCAACGTAGTTTTCCATATTTATGATTTAATTCCTTATCAATAATAACCAACGAAACATCTCTGCAAGAAACGCCTTTGTGATTTTTAAAATTTTATCTCTAGCAATGCTGGTGGCAAAATATCTCTAAAAGTATCAATATTCATCACAGCAGGTTCAAGATGAATGGACAGTGGGGAAGGACACTTTGAGCAAACTATCTAGTCGTCTTGCTACTGCCTGCTCTAAGGCATTCTTGAATTTTCAGTGATAAGCATTGCTGTACTTCCAACAGAACTAACATGTAAATCTTAACTCAATAGCCTTTCACGTTCTTGTAAGTCCACCACCTATAAAAACATACATTCAAAGTTTAAAGATAAACCTTGAGCAGAACGTGAAGTCTATTTTACAGTTTAATTTATGATCTTTTGATATATTGGAGCTGTCTTCTGAATGGACCTTCAAAGGAGAAAAGGTTTAAGGCATAAGTAACTACATATGCTCATATCAGTCCTTTTAAATCCTTCTTTCTTACCACCTGGTCTCTTCCTCTGATGTCTTCCCTGCTGATGCAGCAAGTTCCTTGGTTTATGTAGAACCATCTTGTGGGTGGTGGTGTTCTACAGAGTATCAGACAAGTTGCTGATTGGACACATAAAATCAATTACAGTTGAATTATTTCTGCTTGTGCCCACTTACTGGAATGCAATCTCTCTTACAAAGTTGGAAGAAAACCTGTTGCTGATCTTCAGAGCGCTGATGAAAATTGCTCCATGACCAGAGAAGACTTCTATTATTAGGGAGATGTTCAAAGAAAGCTCTTCCTTTGTTTTAAACTCTTAAAAAGCAATGCCAATGGCATGGCGGATTTCAGCTCTGCTGTGTTTTGAAAATATAGCCTCTAGTGCCCCCAGGAATTATTCTAGATGGAAGTACCCCCTTCTTCACATAGCATCATTTACAGGTACAGCTGGTGGTAGATAGTCAGTTTTTGGCATCTGTATCATCTTGTGCCAAAACACATGTCCATATGGATAGACCCTTAAGCAATTTTACAGATTTTTAATTAAGAAAATATTTGGCCACAATACCAGTTGAACTCAATATCCCTCCATCTAAGCGCTTGCTCTTATTCCAGATTTCAAGACAGTGTTTACCACCTTGTTTACCAAAATGTATTTATTTATTTACCTATTTTCTCTACCCCTAGGGAGACTCAAAGCTGTTCACAACAAAGTAAATGGCTTCACAAAATATAAAACAACACACATTTAAAATAGCATATAATGATAGATTGACATCAGTGAACTATAAAACATCAAACATAAATAACATAACATAAAACATTGGACATTGCACCAATCCTGAAATCTTGTCTGCTTCATCTCACTCTCTGAAGTCACATTTTGAGTAATTTCCTGAATGTCAGGAGGGAGGGGGCTGATGTGATCCCGCTGGGGAAGGAGTTCCACAGCCAAGATGCCACCACGAAGGAGGCCCTGTCTCTCATCCCCACCAGTCACACCTGTGAAGGTGGTGGGACTGAGAGCAGGACCCCCTCAGCCAATCTTAATACTCTGTCTCATAGAGGGAGATACATTTGGATAGGTAAGCTGGACCAGAACCATCCAGAAGAACCCTTCAATTAAGCTTGAAATAAAATAAAATAAATGGGCAGAAGTCTACAGTAAAAGAATTGTCTAGTTAGTACTAATATCCATTTGAAATTCAGACACTAACCTTTTGGATTCCTGATCACATCAGAATACTTCAGTGATAAGCTGTCACTGGAGGAATATCCATTGCTAGGACTGGATTCTTGGCTTAGCCACTCTTTCCCTTGCCTTCTCCCTTCCTTTTGTTAGCAGTGTTTATCCCTTCTTGCCTCTGCCTTGGATGTATCATTTAGCCCCAGATTTCTAGGTAGTCATCCCTCTTTTTAGCTCTATGTGTGTGCAACCCATTATTTCTTCTTATTCCTGTTGATCAGCATCACAAGCATTCTTCTGCTTTTCTGTGCTATAATGTAAGACTTCCTCACATCTTTATTGTCAGACCGTAGCTTACTTTGTAACTTCATTTCAGTATATTTTACTCTGGAATTATAATTATAGAATTTGAAGAGACCATAAAGGCCGCCCAGTCCAACTCCATTCTGCTGAGCAGGAATACACAATAAAAGCTCTCCCAAAAATATGGCCATCCAGTCTCTGCCTTAAAACCCCCCAGAGAAGGTGACTTCTTCACACTCCCAGGCAGAATACAGTGGAATCTCAACTTAAGAGCATCTTGACTTAAGAGTGTTTTCAATGAAGAGTTGTCTCTCAGCCCATATTTTGCTTTGACATATGAACAGCATTTTGATTTAAGTGCCCGAGAGAGCACTAGAGTGAGAGTACAGGGCTTTAAGGCTTCAAGGGAGCAGCCTCTGTGCCTTGTGCTCTTGTCCATTTTGGGAGATTGCTGTGCGTTTTGCTCTTGTCCACTTTGAGAACTTTGGGTTATTTGATTTTGTGTGGTTTTTATTCCTGGTATGTTTGGCTTCATGAAGAGAGAGAGGAGGGGAGAGCAAGAGAGGGAGGGAGGCTGGAATTAGTACAGTATGTAGAAAATGATGTGTCTGCCTCTTCACTTTGTGCTTCCTTGTCACAACTTTGTGCTTCTACCATTTTAAAGTTGATCTTTCTTTTTTATTATTCCATGTGAACATGCATTTAGACATTATTTGTTATTTATAAAGTACATTTTCTTATTTAAAAACATGCCCTTCTCCCAAATGGATGGGGGGCAGAACAGATTAATAGCATTTCAATGCATTTCAATAGGAATGAACCTGTCACTTTTGTCTTGCTGTTACATTGACCAACACACATTTTTCCCTTATATAACAACAACAACAACAACTTTATTTTTATACCCTGCCACCATCTCCCCGAGGGGCAAGCCCAACAATTACAGATAAAAACAAAGACACAGTTAAAAACACTCAATAAAACAATAAACCATTGCACAGTCAAAACAGTCATAAAACAGCATCATAAAACAATAGGCTGAGATTAAGGTCGTAATTGAGCTCAGGCTCAATGAGTGCAGATAAATCCTAATGGAGCCAAAGGAAAGTGCGGAGGCTGAGTGAACATGGGCTAGGGACAACCGTTGGCAAAAGTGTTGAGGAAGCCAATAAAAGGGCCGAAATAAAATGCAAAACTTAAAATAGGGACGGGATGGATTTATGGTGAACTGCCTAATCAAAGACACAATGGAACATCCAGATTTTCTTCCTTGCCTTGCCACAACTTTGTGCTTCTACCATTTTAAAGTTTATCTTTCTTTTTTATTCTTCTACGCGAATGTGCGTTTATACATTATTTGCCATTTATACAGTACATTTTCTTATTTAAAAACATGTAACAAAATAATTGGGGGATTTTGGGGGGGGCGGAATGGATTAACAGCATTTCAATGGGAAAATTCACTTTGAGATCAGAGTTATTTGAGTTAAGAGTTCAGTCATGGAACAAATTAAACTCTTAACTCAAGATATCACTGTATTCCACTGTTAAACTCAGAGTTGCCAGATATTGAAGGTGAAAATAAGGGACATTCTAGGAAGGGAGGGCCCAGAGCTCCTCTCTGCCCTTGTGGTGAAGAAGGCAACGCTAGGGACCTCCAGCCCCATGAAAATTTGGAGTACCACCAGGTTTGGGTGGCAGAAGTGGTTCAGGAAGTGGGCCACATTGATGTAGTGAAGCTCATCCAAGCAGCACTTGAGCCCTGCCTCCACCACCTCCGATTCTGAGGAGAAGGGGGAGAGACTGGCTGGGCCTGGATGCTCAAATCTGTGTAGTGAAAATACGGAACACTTGATGTTCTGGGAAAGAATGTAACAGAGCATTTTATTCAAATACGGGACTGTTCCTTAAAATCCGGGATGCCTGGCAACTCTGGCTGAACTGCATTTAACATCAGAAACGTCTTCCTAATGTTTAAATGGAATCTCTTTTCCTGTAGTTTGAACATTAGTACCCCCTGTCATCCTTTAATTTACCTACATCTAGGAATGTTCTCCTAGTCCTTGGCAATCCCCTAAGTGAAACTTTAGTCCACCAAAACAAATTTGGACTGCAAGCAGTTATGTCTTCCAGATGCTCAATTTTTCTAAGCCTGGTATTAGCATACAAAATCAATGCGAAGGCTATTGTTCCCACCAATGCAATACAGTAAAAATTATAAATTATTATGCCAAAGATATTTTTCAGTTTTGGTGAAAACTAAAAAGTTTTGATGTGATTGCTAGTAGGATGATGCTACATTCCAAAAATAAATTAATCTTGCAAAAATAAGAAGTTTATAATATTGAGTAATAATATGAGAATCAGGCCTTCATTGTGTTTTCACAAAAGCAGGTATGTTGTCATTTCTGGCAGAGTTTCTAGGTGATATAGATTTTTGGAATATGACTCAATCCAAACAGGGAGACATTTACATGCCAATGGACATTGTGATGCTCACCTGGTCTTTTTTTTAAACATCTGTACATATGACTAGCACTGGATCAGACCCTCAATCCAGTATTAGATCTGTGTCAGATTGAAAGAGCTGAGCCTTCAACCAGCTTTTGAGTATTTCACTATCTGTTTTATTTTGCACCATCTCAAAGTAAATTTGTTCTGTGATGTAGATTGTTTGGTAACCTTTCAACCATTTTGTATGTTCCTTCTCTTTCTCAGAAGAACCACAGCTGGAGGTTAAAAGCTCAGCAGAGGAGAAAGCTGTACGGTTTTATACTTCTTGCATGGATACAGAACAGATTGAAGCTCGAGGTGCTCAACCTTTGAAGCAGATTGTAAACGAGGTGATCACTCACTATATACTTCTCTCTCGCTCTCTCTCACGTGCACACACACTATTTATTATTGTTATTACATTTATTCTTTTATTCTATTAATGCTGTTATTATTACATTTCCATATTCTATTATTATTATTAGTAGTAGTATTAGTAGTATTACATTTATTATTTTATTCTCTTTATTATTATTGGAAGGATCCGTACACACATTTACATTGAAGAAGGTAGAATAACAGTTTAATCAGAGCTGGACAGTCTTATCTTAAATTGCAGTTTTGTGTAATATTCAAAAACATTTAACCTGCTGATAGAATCATAGAATCATAGAGTTGGAAGAGACCTTATGGGCCATCCAGTCCAGCCCCCTGCCAAGAAGCAGGAATATTGCTTCAATTAATGTAATTTTATTGGTATCTATTTTTATTTTGAAATTTACCAGTAGCTGTGGCATTTCCCACCCTTGGCTTATACTTGAGTCAATCCATTTTCCCAGTTCTTTGTGGTAAAATTAGGTGCTTCGGCTTATATTCAGGTCAGCTTATACTTGAATATATACGGTATTTGCACATAATAAGCAGCTGTGCCCTTTAAATTCATTGGCTTAAAGTTTTCATTTGTTATATTTTTCTCATAGCTTTATTATTGATAATGGGGACAACACTTATAGAAGATTTTAAGGATTAAATAACTACTATCTGAAGTAGAAAATAATAACTTTTCCGAGTATCGTGATTTAACAATATCTTGCTTCTGCTGGACAACATTAAGATTTTCCTTTCATTCTGTTTCTTTTTTATATCCTGTGTATATTCTTTCTTATGTCCTGTGACAATTAGTATTGAGATATATTATATATATCTTATATATAATCTTATATATCTTATATATAATGTTGACTTCCCATTGACACATTTGTTCACATTCAACATAAGCCCTGAATGAGTTAATGCCTGAATAGCAGATCTAAAGTGGGTACTCTCAGCTCAAAATCTAACTGCTTTCCTACTTCATTGGTCATGTTCTCAGTGAGTAATTTATTTCTCATGTTGTTATTGCCTAGGTTGGTGGCTGGAAGATCACAGGCTCTTGGGATGAGACAGATTTTAACCAGACTCTTCGATTACTCATGGGAAAATATAATACATTCCCTTTCTTCAAAGCCTACGTAGGTCCCAGTTCTTCTGATCCAAGCATGAACATTATCCAGGTAAGGAATAGCATGAGTGCTTGCCCATATGCTGCCAACTGTATGAGCTATTGGGATTACAGTCAGGAAAGAGCAGTGAGGCTGATACTTCATTTGGTCTGTGTATGTTCCCACATCAACCAGTGTAGAGACTATGGACTGTGGCTGCATAAACAAAGTATAGGACATCCCTTCTGCGGCAAAGTTTCTGTCCAAAGGAGGTTGGACTATAGACATCAGGGATCAGGCTGAGAGACAAGGGAAATGAATGACTGGGAGATAGAATAAAATAGAATAAAATTACATGAGAATTAAAACCAGCAGTGATACAAAAAAGCCTGGTCTGAAACATGTTTTGACTTTCAAGTGTTGTACTTGATACACAGGTGTCAGATAGTTCTTCCTTAACCACTTTCTGTGGGAATTATGCGATCATCCAGAAGAGTGAATGAGAAGTTGGAGGTGGCTTCAGAGTAAACTTCTAGAAGGCTTTGGCATTCACTAGCCTTCCCAGAGTCAGAAAGAGAGAGAAACATGGAGGAAATGGTGCAGGTGTGGTGTGGAGAGCTGATGGAGACAAAATAAGGGGAGCACAAATGTGTATGGAGTGTAAGGATGTAACTTTTTTAGGGAAAGAAGGATGAGATAGAACCTGCATGGTGAAAGCTGTTCACCTAGACATGTAAGGAGGGGCTTTGCTGCTCTGTTTACTTTGTTTTTTCTGGCATCCTTCTTCATTGCCACTTTTCTATGACATGCACTTAAATGTGTGTGAGGCTAATGGTAGATCCACTTTATGAGTCAGTTTATGCATGCATGTTACATCTGGGTCTGTTTGGATATTAAACAGTATCTCTGAGGGTAGCAAATGCACATGCTCTTTCCATGTGAGATGTTTTCATAACTAGTGGGGTGTGTTCACTTTTGAGCCACAGGGTTTAATTCTAATTTGGAAAGGAATCATAGGGACACATTCCAATAGCAGGCAAAGTGGGTATGGCCTCATTTACATCTTATCCTATGAGCAGGACTCTTTTTTTTTTTGGCTGTGCTCTTAGAAGCATAGCCTGGAGTAACAGTTTACTATTTCCATGCTTTAAATAACTTATCTCTGATCACTGATTGGAGATAAGTGTCAAAGAAGCTACAATCCCATCTGATCAATCAGCAGGAGACTCCCCATCTGTAGCATAAAGTTCAGCATCTATCATTAAGCTCTGCTAAAAACCAAGGGTTCGAGATCCAGAGTGCCAAGCTTCCAAAGGACCAGATAATAATAATAATAATAACAACAACAACAACAACAACAACAACAACACTTTATTTATATTCTGCCCTTCTCACCTCGAAGGGGACTCAGGGTGGATCACAAGTACACATACATGGCAAACATTCAATGCCGTTTGTATAGACAGTACACAGACAGACAGCATAGAAGGAGGTGTTGTTTCGATGCCATGGACAGTTGGGCTCGAGTCCACAGGGGGTGCTGTTGCTCCATCCTCTATGACGAAGAGCCATCAGGACTTCCTCATTCCAGCATGTTCTGATGTTCCTTTTCTTTATGGCATTGTGAAAAACCTCCCCCACTTTTAGTGGTACCTAATTTCTCTAATTACAGCTAAAGCTGTTTTCGAACTGCTTAGGTAAACAGTGAGCAGGGCTGACGGTCGGCCGCTCATGCCGACCCAGGGCTTTAAACTTGCAACCTTTCGGTTGATAGATCTTATAGTTGCTGATGATTTACCAGCTGTGCTAAACCTCCGGCCCAGACAAGATACAGACAGATTGAAGGCAAAATCAGAGGCTTTATTCTCAGTGGTCAGAGAGGTTGTCAGTGGTGATAGTCCTCCAAAGAATTGGCATATCCGTTTCAAACTGTTATCAGTTTGAAACACAGGACTTCTGCTGCCCTGAGTATCAATTGGTCCATGTCATGACAGGCTAGGATCTGCAGGCTGGTTGGCTGGGATGTGCTATCTGCTGTTGTTGCTAATTGGCCTCCAGTTTGGAGGGACATATAATAAATTGTCAATGCCCAGTTTGAAGTTTTGTGGCCCTTGCTGGTTCCGTTGCTGGGGAGTGTGAAGGAAAGCATGTGGATGGGTTTGAGGTAATAGATACTAATTACGGTAGCTTCCCCAGACTGGGAAGGACAATAATACGTGCTGGTGAAGCAATGGGTAGCAATGAGTGTTAGCAATCTGGAGTGTTAGCATTGGGCAGCTGCCATGACCTCTGGTTTGACTCCGTTGTTCGGTGTGTGGAATCATTGTTAGGGCATTATGGTAATTGTGGGGTTATCTCCTGAAGTCCTAGGTATAGTGGGGCAACATTCTAATGACATTCATGACAGGTTATTAGCAGTCAAGGAAAAATCAAGTGCCTGCTGGCTGTATATCTCAATGGAACCAGATAATAATTCATAATTTGGGGACCCAATTTCTTGATAACATATTCTTCCCTGCCTGCTTAAGATGTAGTACTCTCTCCCCACCATATACATATATGGTACTTTCTCCCAGTTTCTGCTTTCTTATTTCTTACGATGTTTTATCGTTCTGTCTCCCTTTCTAAGATTGACCATCCAGAGTTTGAGTTGCCATCAGAAACAGATCTTCAGAAAACAATGAAATATTCCCAGGTAGGCTACGAAAATGCATATAAAATAGGCAGTTGGTTTATTGTTTGTCAATAGATTGTTTCCACCCCAACCCAGCCTGTGCTCTTTGGTTGGTACTATATATCTGAGGAACTATTGAGTATATGATTGGAACAAGTTTCTAACCTACTGTATATACTTGAGTATAAGCATAGTTTTTCAGCCAGGTTTTTAGACTGAAAAAGTCCCCCTCAGCTTATACTTGAGTCAAGGTTATTTATTATTTTACTCTGTTATTATTTTATTACATTTATTCTTTTACTATATTTATTATTATTATTGCATTTTTCATTTTATTCTATTATTATTACATTTATTATTTTATTTTATTATTGTTGATATTTTTACATTTATTATTTTACTCTATTATTGTTATTATTACATGTATTAGTTTACTCTATTATTATTATTATTATTATTATTACATTTATTATTTTACTCTTTATTATTATTGGAAGGATACAAAAGCACAAATATATCGAAGAAGGTTAGAATAATAGTTTAATCAGAGTTGGACAGTCTTATCTTGAGTTTTATGTAAATATTCAAAAACATTTAACCTACTGATGCCTCAATTAATGTAATTGTATTGGTATCTATTTTTATTTTGAAATTTACCAGTAGCTCCTGCATTTCCCACCCTTGATTTACATCCGAGTCAATCCATTTTCCCAGTTTTTTGTGGTAAAATTAGGTGCCTCGGCTTATAGACGAGTATATATGGAACTGATTCGCAAACTAAACTTGTGTTTGAGGAATGGAAACATAATTAGGAAAACCAAAAGTAGTCCTAATGGGGAACCAAGCCAAACCTGATTACTTTATAGCTTTTGATGGATATGTATTGCCCCATGTATCACCTGACCGTAACAGCTGTGCAAGCCATTGCAGCTTCTGGCTATCTCTGGCGATCGTACTGCAATGCAGGTAAAGACCTATAGTTTGCCCTTGGGCAGGTTATCATAATCACAATTCAAGTGTCAGAAACCTGTTTAGAGACCCTTACGCTCTCTGTCATTTTCAAATGTTTGCATTATTTCAAAATGGCATATCTGAATGAACCTACATGATATGAAACAGGGCTGGTTGAACCTTTGAGGTACATTTTGAAGACATGCATAGATAAAGAACTCAACAGAGAGACCTCTGGATGTCTTGTGTGTGTGTGTGTGTGTGTTGGGGGTATATTTCTCTGATATGAAAAACGATTCAGAATAAGGGTTTTGTTTTACAGATTCTGCGTTCATACTACTCGTACCTTATGACATTAGGACAACTTATGGGAGGCAACACAAATATTACTTCCACCTACATTCCTTTGGCATTTTCCTTTATCTCGAACCTCCAGAAGGCTGTTACCCCCTTAAAAATGCGACAAGAAAAAAGGATGCTTTTTTACTTCACTACTATCAGAGAGCTGCAGGTTTGTATATATCTTCAGAAATGTAATTGTGAGAGGATTAACAAAGGCAATGGCTGCAAAAACAACAAAATCGAGATCATCTTGGAGATCTGGTGAAAGTGGCTCTTTCATATCAAGAGTTGCTTTGATAAGTAGTCGTATATTACACTGACAAGCTGGAAAGTTGTTGCTATCCTTTTTGTGTGTGTCTGTGATGGCCAAAGTTATAATTCACCCTTTTTCTGAACCACATAATAGGACTTCTGCATTTTACTTGTTGCTGGCTGAGTTCTGTCTCAGTCTGAGCCACAGGAGGGAGAGGCAAGTTGTCATATGGGGTTGTCTCATGCTGCCTCCTTGTGGAATTTGGTGACGAGCAGAAGAGCCAGCAACAAGGAGGAAGAGACTCATTGAAAATGAGAGACTTAACATAAATGAAAATTAAGAGGGGAAATCCTTTAAAAAATGTTAACCTGCTTTTTCTGCTGCCTCCACTCTGGGCTTATCTACGTGCGCTCAATAGCTCATGTTGATTGAAAAGTTATTCCTGACTACCTTCATAAGAGTTGGGGACTTCTGTATCTTATTGAAGGATAAACCAGGTTAAACTGGTTTTGCCTTGCATTGAGAAAAGGCAGGGGATCCTCCATAGTTTGGGTGAAACTCCAGAGCAGCCCAACAATTTTGCATAAGCGGGCTTGTAGCCGGGGGGGGGGGGTGGTCCACGAGAATACTGGTACATTATTTAAACTGTTATGTGTATTCATATCATGAACTGATCACCCTGCTCTATATATCCCATATGCATGGGGGTATTGGGATAAAGATGCAAAAGGTTTGCTAGGGTAGATCCTCAGCCCCCCCCCCAAATCAAACTCAGCCCCTTCCCCCCAAATCAAAATCCTGGCTACAGTCCTGGGCATAAGGTAGACAGCACATAACAACAACCACAAATACAGATTTAAGAACACTGTGATGATTTCATCGGTCCTAGTAAAACATGCCCCAGCCAGGCATTTAACACTATTTTTATTGTGGACCAATCTTGCTCTATGTCTTTTGCTTTTGGATCTGAAATCCTAAAAAGAGTAAGTCTTATTCAGCTTGAGGTTACATCTATTCTGTAGAATGAATGTAGTTTAACATCACTTTATCTGCCATGGTTCAATGCTTCGGAATCATGAGATTTGTAGTTTAGTGAGACACCAGCATTCTTTGGCAGAGATGGCTAAAGACCTTGTAAAAGCAGCTTTGAGTGTTCTTGTGGAGGGAAAAATAATGTGGAGGGTACCCTTGTGGAGGATACAAATAATAATAATAATAATAATAATAATAATAATAATAATAATAATAATGTAAAGATGATCGGCACACTGGATACAGTGCCTAAAGACCTTGGCCTGCACTTAAACACAATTGGTGCTGACAAAATTGCCATTTGTCAGCTGCAAAAGGCCACCCTATTGGGATCAGCACACATTATTCACCGATACATCATATAGTCATAGACACTTGGGAAGTGTCCAACGTGTGATCCAATAAAACAACCAGCATAGTGATCTTGTTTGCTGTGTATTAATCTTGTTGTGTTTCAAATAATGTAAAGGTAAAGGTTTCCCCTTGACATTAAGTCTAGTCGAGTCCTACTCTGGGGGTTGGTGGTCATCTCAATTTCTAAGCCGAAGAGCCGGTATTGTCTGTAGACACCTCCAAGGTCATGTGGCCAGCATGACTGTATGGAGCGCTGTTACCTTCCCACTGAAGCGGTACCTATTGATCTACTCACATTTGCATGATTTTGGACTGCTTGGTTGGCAGAAGCTCACCCTGCTCCCCGGATTCGAACTGTTGACCTTTCGGTCAGCAAGTTCAGCAGCTCAGTGGTTTAACCTGCTGTAACACTGGGGGCTCCCTAATAATAATAATAATAATAATAATAATAATAATAATAATAACTAATAGGACAACTGCTGTGATTCCATACCATTGGGCCATGGCAGTTAAAGTGATATAAAACTTCATTAATTCTACAGTGTAGAATAACCTTTGGTGCCCCATACTTTCATGTAACTGTAGCCACAGAATCAGATTAACAGTGTCACATCCCATTGCTATATATGATAATCCTTTACTCCCTCATTCACTGCACTATCCTTTAGTGTCTCAGCTGTGGTACTTCTTGTCACCCTCCCTGCTTGAACTGTCCACTCACCTTAATGACAGGGATATATAGAGACTTATGAAGGTGCCTCCTTCTGGCTCCAGAGGAACAGTTTCTAATCACCTTTCTCAGAGATCATGTCACCATTTTATTCCTGGCTTTAGGAAAATGCTCCTGCAATTGACTGGCTGTCATGCCTCCAAGCAGCTTTCCATCCTGTGAAGCTGAACATGTCTCAGCAGGTTGCTGTGCATGACATGGATTATTTGAAAGGAATGTCACAACTGATTACAACATGGCAAACTAAGAGGTAAGGAGAAGCAATATTGGACTGTCTTTGCCTCCTGGAAGGGCAAGGGCTAGGTGTGTTAGTCTACAAAGAAATCATGTATGAAGAAGGACACAAGAAAAATAACAAAATAAAAAGTACCATTAACATACCTCCCTAATAGCACAGTAATAAATAAAATAGCTACCGAAAAGGCAGTGGAAATAGCAGCGGTAGACTAAGTTTTCTATCTCCATCATGTCTCATTTAACATAACTCCCTCTCATTTTTGGCAGCAATTATTATGATTAATAATAATAATAATAATAATAATAATAATAATAATATTTAACACTACAGAAATTCAATCCCAATCTTTATATGATTTTAGTTTCCAGAGTTTTGTCTTTAAAATGCAGAAATTTGTAATAATCCGGTCATAGATGTTTCGAGCCCTTCCATACAGCCATATAACCCAGAATATTAAGCCAGAATAACCCACAATATCTGCATTGACTGGAATATGTGAGTCCACACTGCCATATAACCCAGTTCAAAGCAGATAATGTGGGATTTTATTCAGCTGTGTGGAAGGGGCCTTGCTCTGTTTAAGAAAACATCTGATCTTGCCCAATATATAGAAAGCCAAAAGTAATACTTTGCTTCATGTCTCAAGGTAGTAAAGTCGATTGTATTGATTTGATATCATTCTATTTCATTTCATTCTATTCCCACTTTTCTCCAGTATGGAAACTACAGCAGTCATCTATTCAGATATGAGCAAGGGAATGCAGAAAAGAGACAAAATTTCAGGGTGTTGAAAAAAATGGTTTTGTTATAGTTAATTGGCCAAACATATTTTGGTGATATTTAATTGCCTTCTTCAAGAGGTTTGAAAAATAAAGAAATGGAGCAAGAAGTAAACAACAAAAATTATAACATGGGACAAGTTATAAACTACAATATTGATTTTAGCTACATGCGCCATGCATAAAGAAGCACGTACCATGTCTCTATTTTACAAACACATATTAACCAAAAATAAAGTTAATTGAATACAAAATATTACTTAAATACAACTAGGGAATTTCTAACATTTATGTTTGGCAATTGAGTTTGAGAAGTATGAAGCAGATCATTATACTATTTCATTTTTTAAAGGTGTACCTTTGTCATAGTAATTCTACAACAGCGTGGAAAGCTAGGAAATATGGGGGGGGAAACTAAATATGGAAGTGATGAATGTACTCCTTAGTCCACATATAGGCCACGAGAGACTAATGTACCAAGTCTTGACATTGAATTCATTTTCTCTTTTTAAGCTTGGCCCTCTCATCCTAGAAAAAAGTTTCTCTAGTTTTCAAAAACGGATCATGTTCTGGAAAAAAAATCCTATTCAAAGTAAGGGCAGGAGGTGTCACCTTCACTCTGAATTTACTGCAAATCCGATTGGCTATGTAGTGACAACGTGACTTCATTAAGTTGGCTACAAATGGAGAGAATTTACAAAAATGTAATTTTTATGTGTTGGAAAACGACAGCATGAATTTAGTGGATAAATTATACACCTGGTGTATACTTATTGTCTAAGATTGTATAGCCCAACCAAAAAAAAATATCTTGGTGTCTTGGGTTTTAGGATTGTTCCTGGAATTGTTTGAGCACTGATTCATAAAATTACATTAGATAGATCGCAGCAGCTCTAGTTTCTTAGATATGGTTATCATGATTTCTTATGGACAAGCAGACGGCAAATGTTCTGTATCTTGTAAATGTATTTCCCTCAGCGCTGCTAAGAGGCAGACTATCTGGAATTCTTTACTCCCAGAAACTATGCCCCTGTGAAGCAAATGAAGTAGAAACAATAGAACACATTTTATTGCAGTGCCGCTATGACATAGTGCAACGTAGCCAACTTTTATATCCAATTTTGTCCTGCATGGCCAGCCATCCCCCGCAGAGGATTGTTAGATGTCTTTTAGAGGACAAGTGCCGCATCGTGAGCCTCATAGTGGCAAACTTCCTCTTAGTGGTAACAAGGCTAAAAAAGAAACTAACTTCGGATAGGGTATTACTTGAAACCATGTACATTAATCTTGGAAAATGAACTTCTCCTGAGATGGGAGAATTTATTAAAGACTGTTTGTTCACTGATCAGTCTATGGACCATAATAAATATTGTATTGTATCTCAAAATCTATAGCTGATAGGGAAAAATGGTGTCAAATATACCTGGAAACAGGAATACCATTTGAGGCACCAACATGTGTGTTGTCAAGTGGCAAACAAATAGGGAAGACAACTCCTAAATTAAGTATGAAAATTGCTGATGAAGCAGCTACGAGAAATAGGGAAAAAGTAACTATATGTTCAGTGAACATTAAGGTACGTGCAGATCAAGCTGCAATACCCCAACAGCCTGGAGTAGCTCAATGGCTGGAGCAGCTCAATTGCTGCTCCTTGTGCTGTTACTCCGTATTTGATTGAAGAAACAGTAACAGTGTTCTTAGCCCATTCATGTGACTAGAATTCCTCATTCTAGTCTTTGGAATCATCCCTGTGACATGCCTTCCTACCTTCAGAAGTAACTATCAAAGGTATTTGTCTGCGCCTTGAATTCTGATCACATATTTTTCTTCAGTCCTGTACTGATGCCCACCCTTCCCAGCTCATATTGATGGTATGAAAGACTCTCGTCTGGTGTACTTAAAAAATACTAAGGACAGACATGGGGGCACACATCATTAGGGCTTTCATCGATTGCTGTAGTTTAAATAGCTTACTGTGTTTGAATGTAGGGTATTAAAGACATGAACTCTTAATTAGCTACATAAAATTTCTCTTGCTTGTTACAATTTGAGGCTAATGTTTTAAAGCAACTTAAACATTCTCTGCAGGATTTTTTTAATCTTTTCCCCCTTCAGAGATGTACTACAGATCTACATGATACTTTGCCTGGTTGGAAATCTCTCCCCAGCCTTAAATAGACAGTTCCAAGAAGCTCGTCAGCATCTGACAGACCTGCTATATAGTGGAACAACAGAATCACCTGTGGTGAGGTTGCCTCCTATATTTGTGGCAGCAATGATTAACACTAAGCTGGAATTTCCCTTTTCAAGAGGGCCTGAGAAATCATTCCAAGGGAGGCATGGGGTCTTGGCAGCCTTTTGGGTTGATGGCAATAGATGCCAGAGCCCATTTTAACCAAAAAGAATGGTGGGGAGGGGGGTGACTGCTCTGTTGGTAAATACTACCTATAATCACTGATATGTTCCTATTAAGTATAATTTTCTCAGGATAGAGATTCCATATTTGGTCATAAAAAGCAAGGTGACATCCACTAGTGTAGCTTCCTGCTGCCATTACATTAATGAATCTGGACAGAATGAGGAGGGTGTTTCCAAGATACACCAAATAGTCAACACAACTAGATCCACATTCACTCAGAACTCAGATTGGCAGGGTGGCTCACTTCATGGCTGTCTGACTTGCAATGGTTGAAAACTTTGGCCATATCTGGAATTGCAATTGTCATAATTCTACTGATATTTTTGTGTTGCTTCACTTTGATAATATGTGCTTGTGGAGTTGCTCTGTCCTTTGCAGTGGCCCCTAGAAAAACTGAACAGATACAACTCTTGGATGTCATTCCAAATTGGGATCACAACAGAGAATATATCCCTAGGTTGGAAGAATGTACACAGATGATTGGCCAGAACAGGGGTTCATTGTGTGGCAATAAGATTAACTGCCTCTTTGCTCTGCTTTTGTAAATCTGCTTGATTTGCCTTGCTGAAAGGCTTCAGCTCTGCAAAAGAAAAAGAGTGGAATGTTGGAGATATGGCTTTAAAAGAGAATTTTCAGGGATGTTCCCAATGCCCATACATCCTTTTTACTGCCATATTGGCCTGTTTCTGCAGAGTGCCTTCGTTTACAGAAAATGCTGGTTGTTTGAGAAAACAGTGCTCAAGAGGAAATTACTTTTCAAGGATAACAGTATATCTGGACAAAACTGGCTAGCTAGTGGATAGTTTGAACCCTCAAGTTTTCCAGTTGCTCCAGAGTTATGTTTGCAACAGAATAACAGATAAGATTGATTTATTAAGACAGTCGTGGTCAGAGAACAATAGACTACAGTTGTGCTATAGTTGCACCATTGTTAGTGTCCCACGTGTGCTATTATGTCAGTCAAAATCATAAAGAACCAATGAACAACTGTACAGCTAGCTTAGACCAAAGAAATGATTTGTCTTTGGAAACCAGTGAGAATGTGTATTCAATTTACTGTCAAAAATGATAAAAACTCTGCAGCCCTATTGGGGGTTGCAATAAATCCTTCGATTGCATTTCTCTATGCATGTTTATCGATGTTGCTATGGTCACGCAATAAAGCTTTCGTAGTAATAATCCAACCTATGGCTTCCTCCTTGCATGGCTACATTGGCCCGTTAAGTTTGTGCATTTGGAGTGCTGGTGAGCCCATGCCCCTACATTGGTGCCCCTTCGCCACTTTTTTAATACTTCAGAAAGACTTTCTAGTAAATCGTGTCCAATGAGAATTTTTATTTTTTTTCACTCCAAGGTGAAATCGGAGCGTTGGAGAAAATGCCTGAGTGAGACCAGCACATTTTTTGGCCCTGTACTTGGGAGGATGGTTGTACAGGAGATTTTCCCTCAGAAGGCCAAGGATCTCGTAGGTATTCAATAATACTAGACTCAGACTTGCTTTTTGCTATTCTCTTGCTTTCTAAGTTAAAATCCTATTAAACATAATTTGTGTTTATGCTCTTTTGCTTAGCTGGTCTGTTTGAGCCAGAACATGGATGGGGAGATACAACTGTAGAGTAAAGGATTTCCACCAGAAAGGGAACAGGTTCTTGTAATGGTCAAATTAGTTTTTAAGAGAATCTTAGAGAGAGCGGCCAACCCTCCTGTTTAAGAAGCTCCACTGGCTGCCGTTCATTTTCTGGTCCCAATTCAAGGTGCAGGTTCTTACCTACAAAGATGATGCCATGGCATTGCATTTCTATGCAGATGATAATGGATGTAACAGTGATGAATGGTTTTTGGTTGAATATGTGGATATTTGTTGCCATATACCCAAGGAAAAATCAGAAACATTAGAGTCTGTTTTCAACTTATTGTAGATGTTCAATATATGCAAACCCAGACATGTCATCAATATTAAATTTGATGGGGTAAGAGGAGCTAGAAGCAATAGTTTGAATTCAAATTGTTTCCTTGAACAATGTTTAAGACTAAGGACAATTTGTCCAGCTTTGCCAATAATGACAAGCTTGAATTAGGTGAAAAATGAGTAAATTTCCTCGTGTTTCTTAGAGCAGGAGAAAGGAAAGGTAGTTCATGAGCTCAGTGATTACTCATATAATACTAAAACTGGGATATAAATCATTCACCCCTCCAGACTCTTGGATTTCAGCAGTCCTTGTCAGCATTGTAGGAGTTGAAGTCAAAGAGCATCTGGGGAGCCACATGATTCTCACCCCATGGTTTAACATTACATCCAATTATAACCACTACATTTCCTTAATTCTGGGATTTCTTTCCCCTTCTTGGCAAGGCCGAGGTGATATTTGTTGAGATCCGAGATGCCATCCACAGCCACCTGGATCGTGTGAAGTGGATGGGCCATCAATCTCGCCAAGCGGCCAAGGAAAAGGTATGCGTGTGCATATATACAGTGATTGTCAGAACTAGGACGTGGTTGGGTGGCTCTATCAGAAACTGGAAATCATACTCTCCAGGGTTCTCAGGATCAGTGGACATAGCAGGAAATGATCCATGGACAGCAATAAATAAAAGGTACTTCCTTGCTGCTCAATCAAAAATTGATCAAGATACTAATATTTATGTTAGGTCTAACCAGTCAAGATGTTTCACACAGACTCATACAAGCCGTGGGTACACACACATTTTCCTTTGGTTTCCACAAAGGATCCTGAAACAAGAGCTACTAGAGATCTTTCACAAAAAATATCTAAGATATGAGCAAATATGCAGGTTATACTTTCTGAGTAATATCATATACTGTGTCTGAATCTTATGAAGGAAGTGGTTAATAACCCTGGGTTACTTCATGGGTATCAGAAGTTATTCAATATGATAAGATGAAGTAAAATTATATTTTATCTCAATTCTTCTTAGATATATAATCTCCAGGTGGAGATTGGCTATCCAGAGAAGATCTTCCAGACAGATGAAGTAGATGCCGAGTATCGAGAGGTAAGCACTTGTCATGCAAGTGACCTTATGCTTGGACTATGAATTGTTTACTGGGGGCAGATTCTCTTAAGATAGAGGACACCCCTCCCCGGCTGCCCTGTTACTCCACTTACTCCATTACCAGGGGCGACTCAACCCATTACGCAAAGTAAGCATTTGCAGTATAGTTGATTTTGCCCAGGGGCGCTCTTGAGGCGCTCTTGGGGGAAAATAGACCTTGACATATGCAAGTTGTAGTTACTGGGATGTATAGTTCACCTACAATCAAAGAGCATTCTGAACTCCACCAATGATGGAACTGAACCAAATATGGCACACAGAACTCCTACGACGGGTGCCAAAATACTGTTTGCTTACCGTTTAAAATTACCTAGGGACGCCTCTATCCATTACTTTACTTTTGTGATCTTTTAGATTACAATAACACTTGAGATTTGTAATAATAATAATAATAATAATAATAATAATAATAATCTTGATAGACAAACATCCAATGCCCTTAGCGAATATAAACACGTCAGAATAATACAAAATAATACAAGATAATAAAAATAAACAGTAAACGTATAACAAAAGAGAATTAACATCAAAATGAAAAACAGAATACAAATAATCTAATAGACATAATTATACTAATAATACTAATAGCATAATCCCTGAGAGAATGATTAAAATACATAAAATGGCTATCGTGATTGTTCTTTCACATGTACCATAGCAGCAATGGAATAACAGATAAGTTAGCCAGTGTTCCAGTGGAATTAAAAATGTCCTAGTCCTCCTCCTCCGCCATATACTAACATGCATAGGCATGTTTTCAAAAGTTTTTTTTTGAAGGAGAGGAGGGTGAAGGCCATTTTTATTTCTTTAGGAAAGGAGTTCCAGACACTGGGAGCGATCATGCAGAATACCCATCTCTTGTTCCCACCAACCGTCCTTGTGACAGGGGTGGGAGCGAAAGCACGGCCTCCTCCATTGATCGCAGTGCACAAGATGCCCTGTATAGGGAGATGCAATTAGACAAATAGCCTGGACCCGAACCATACAAGGCTATTGTACCTTAACTTTTATTTATTTCATCCTACAATTTATAGTGGTATACAAATGTGTTTAAATATTAGTTAATCAATTGTTTTATGTATTAATTATAACGTTTAGATCTAGTACTTTATCCACATGTTTTAAGGTAATCTATAATTGCATAAAATTTAAAACAGTTTAAACCGTGTACATGTGTAACTTGGATAAAAGCTTCAGACTGAAAG
Source organism: Anolis sagrei ordinatus (assembly GCF_025583915.1). Classification (NCBI taxonomy): domain Eukaryota; kingdom Metazoa; phylum Chordata; class Lepidosauria; order Squamata; family Anolidae; genus Anolis; species Anolis sagrei. The sequence continues at coordinate 111,298,440 of NW_026845477.1, forward strand.
GGATTTTATAAAAAGCTATGTGTTAACTAGAATGTTAAAATATTAACCTCATAATAGTTCATGGGGAAAAGGGGTGTGTGGTTATATGCAGTGGTGACTATTACGCAGTGAAAAACATTTGCCCAACTATGGGAGTTCCCTTGGCTAGCAGCCTCACCCCCCAAGTTGCACCACATCCTAGATTCACTCTCATGGGCATGGGTGAGTGAATTAAGGATGCGACAATTATGCAAGAAAAGGGGGAAAAACATTTTGGGTCACCCCTCCAATGGGAGTGCAGCTCTTATGTGGTTGCAACTATTATTCAATGAAATAATGTAGCTAACAAAAACCACACCATTGAGGGGTGAATCTACAATGTAGAAATAACGCAGTTTGACATGACTTTAACGGCAATGGCTGAATGCTATGGAATTAAGGGAGTCGCAGTAAGAGGACGCAGCAGCACTCTCTGGCAGACAAGGCTAAAGATCTTATAAAGCTACAATTTGCATGATTCCATAGCATTGAGCATTGGCAGTTAAAGTAGTCTCAGATTGCATTAATTCTACAGTGTAGAATGTTGCTGTTTTCACATATATTTTTTGTGTGAACGTAAACATGTTCTTTATAGAGATGCCAATAAAATATACTATAACATTGATTATACTACATCTTGAGCAGATTGGGTTCAGTAATCTACACCTGTAGTGAACTATGTAAAGGTGGCATGATGGATTAAACCCTTGTGCTACTGAACTGCTGGCCTAAAGGTTAGCTGAACTACTGACCTGAAGGTCGGCATTTTGATTCACAAGATGAGATGAGCTCCTGTTTGTCAGCTCCAGTTCCTGCCAGCCTAGCAGTTTGTAAACATATAATGTGTGAGTAGATAAATAGGTACCACTTCGGTGGGAAAAGGCAAAGAGACACTCCAAGCACTGTTGCTGGCCATACAATCAGGAGATGACAATGCAGGCTGCTCAGTTTGAAAATGGAGGAAAGCACCTCCCCAGAACCAGAGATGAGCACTGCCTCTAGAAGCCAGAAATGAAAGGAGAAGCCTCTACCTTTGTTTGTGTTTATGTGTCTCACTGTATATGATTGTAAAGGCATTGAATGTTTGCCTATGTATGGACATGCTGTAATCCCTTCTGAGTCCCCTAGGGAAGAAGGGCGGAATATAAATAAAGAGTTATTGTAAATAATGCACAGTGAAGGCATTGGGAAATAGCAAATATTATAGTACAGCTCCATAACTAGCGAATAAAAGTGAGATAATTATTACCTTGTGGTTATGTATTGAAGCAATCTTTTATTATTTTCTAGCTTTTCATCCATTAATACCAAAGGGGAAAAAACTGGTTTTATTTCCGTTTTCATCTTTGGAACCCTCTGCAAGCACAAGTGTATTTGAATCCCCTTTAAAGTTTTTTCATATATCCACCACAAATGGTACAATGTCCCTTTGTGCAATTCACATTTCCAACAAATATTTTTTATGTTCTAGTCAATTTCTCTGGGTTTATATACCAATGATATATCATTTTATAAAACTTCTCTTTAAGATCAAAGCATAATGTTAAGTTCAAACCTTTTGATCACACATTTTCCCATTGATCTATCTTTATATCATAAACAAAGTTCTTACCCCATTTTATCATATAGTATTTAAATTGATCTCCTTCCATTTAAAACTTCAACAAAAGTTATACATTTGGCAATCTCTGCACAGTTGCATTTCCAAGTTGCATTTCAAATTCTGACCTGTGTTGTTCAAAACCTTGGTCCTTTTTTAAAATCAGTTTTAAATCTTTCTGATAATTGTAGGGAAGTAAATCATTGAAAACTGCATCCATCTGCTCTCTTGATTTTATTTTATTTCCCCCCTGGGCCCTGGCTAATCTCTAGGAGGGAATGGTATATTAGCCACTTTACTGGTTGTTTCTCTTCTATAAAGATTTCTGGAGCTAGAACTATAAAACAATTTTTGGCACAAGCTGTATTTATTTCTATTTCATATTCTTGATTGTTCTTGCTGACCTGAGTTCAACCAAGCTTTGATGACTGGCTCTGTTTTCACTCTGTAAAACCTAGCTGCTAATTTCTGCAGAGTTTCAGCAAGAGTTGTGCAGCAGACAGGACACATCTGAAAGAAATGGAAGCTGCAAGCAGAATTGGGACTAAAGTGAATTTAAGCTTAGCATTTCAGAGCCTTTAATATAGTTTAGGGTTATAGCAGTGGTTCCCAACCTTTTGTTGACCAGGGACCACTTGACCAGGAACCACTTTGACCAGGAACCACTCTCCAAAATTAGTACCAAAAGGGTTACAAATCAGTTTTTGGTCAACTTTAGATTTGGCTTGGTTATTTGGGGTGCTGATCCAGAAAATTGCATTGGATAGACCACACCAGCTCTAATTTCTGATGCAGAAAATATGCCATCCAGTAGTCACTATCTGCTTGCTCACAGAAATCCATATTTAATAAGCCTCGACACTATTAGAGGGTTTTGAGAGACCAGTCATTCTAGTTGCAACGGTGTAGGCTGTGGAGCATATTTTAATTCTTGTGGACCTCTGGTGCTCCACGGACCACAAGTTGGGAACCACTGGGTTAGAGAAAGCCCCTTCACTTCACCAGGTCGTGAAAAAAATGGAAGAATCAACAGCAATTGTCTTTCCTAAGAACATTACTGGGAACTTTACAAAAAGGCAGTAAGACCTTTTTTGTATCAGGGCTCTTCCGCACAGCCCTGTATCCCAGAATATCAAGGCAGATAATCCCACATTATCTGATTGTGGAAACAGATAACCCAGTTCAAAGCAAATATTCTGGGATATAGGACTGTGTGGAAAGGTCCTCAGTCACATGAGGTAGTCTGCACATCGACATGAGCATCGTCTGGATATAAAGATGTTTTGCTTGGAGTCCAGTTGATTGCCCCCTACATTCATATTGAACACTTACACTACTTTTAAAAAGATATTGCTGACTCCTTTGGCAGAAACAAGGCTTGGGATCATTCCCGTGAGAAAGAAAATGTGTTCATTGGCACCACTGAGATAATAATTTAGGAATCCCGATATTTTGTTTCCCCTACCTCTAACCTTATTGTATGATTCTTTTCTCAGCTGGAAATTTATGAAGATACCTTTTTCCATAATGTGGTTGCCTGTCTGAAAGTTTTGAGGAAGAGGTTCTCACTGAAACTTGTCAATTCTCATCTACAGGAAAAGTATGTTTATCTTGTAGTATGAAGGAAATACTATATGAATGCAAGATAGCCTGTGGTGTGGCAAATGGTTTTTGCCCATTTCTTTCTATAATCATTCCATATAGGTATGCTATGTTCTGTTCCATGTTATGTTCCTTCTAGTATTCCTTTGAGAACATATAAAATTTGTTGCGCTAAGCGTATTTCAGTCAAGTCCAATGCAGAAGACACAATAACATTGCACCCAGGCAAGAGGGGAAAAACAGAAAAACTTTACTCTTATCAGCAGAGTTAAAACATAAACTTGCAATGTTACAGTCTTTGTAAGCAATACAGAATAAGGTTTCTTCATCTTCATCCAAATGAGAGAGCAGCAGAAATGGTTGAACAAAATGCCCGAGCAAAGGCTCCTCAGAGCAAAAGCTGAACTGTATTCTAAAAACCATACAATTATACCCCACCAGGTGTGGTCCAAACTTACTAGTTGACCTACATTACCAGCTGCACATAATAATTAACAGCATAATGTTTTCCTTAACATACACACATACTTGATCCTGTTATGACTTACTGTAACAAAATTTTCTACCAAAATAGTTGGTAACACCTTTCAGTTTACATTCCCTCCCCCCCCCCCCTTTGTAGAATATAAGAAAGCACTATATATGGATTGGCCACATTAAAAAAAACCCGAAAGCTATGAAGAAATGTTTATACAGAGAGTTCTGTTTGGACATCATTTGATTATTAGCATTTTGTGACTGGCAATTAATTACATGTACTACTGAGTCTACTGGCAGAGGGTCGGGGGAGTTCTTTTTTGGAATGACTTCAAAAGACTTTGTGATGCCATCCATGATAACTTATTTATTATTATATTATATATGCAGCTCTCAATGATGTATTTTAGTTCTCATTTGACAAACACAAGTTGATGGATCAATATTTGGTATTGCTACAAACAACTGAGTGGGAGTATTGTGGAGGTACCATGGAGACCCAGACTGATTGAGCACGCTAAGCAGAAGAAGATATTGAACAAAATGTTGATCCAAATAATTTCTTTCTTTGTTATTATCTTTTGATTTTTTTTCTATGTTAGCTGGGAAGTGGCTCCTTGGTCTGTACATTCATACTATTCACTGAGACGCCATGCTGTCGTTTTTCCTGCTGGTATGTTCCGCAGCCCCTTCTTCCATACTGAATTTCCCAGGTAAGGAAGATAGCAAAATTTATACAATTATTGCCTATTGACTAAATTGTGTTATAAACAGGATTTTTAAAATGGCTAAGGAGATATTGATCAGGCCTATCTAGTCCAAGATCTGAGTGTCCCATCTGGCAGGCACTAACAGTGTCAGCCTCTATGAATACTTACATAAAAATATATTCCAGAAAGGAATTTGCCTTTCCCCCCATCAGCTGCACACTGGGCTGACATACTCATTGAGCTCTTCCCCAGTGCCTTAAGATGTCTTTTGTCATTTGCTGCCAATTCAGATTTTCTATCCAAATATCTCCCTACTTTACTAGTTCACAGTGATTTTCATTTCTCATTGTACCCCCTGATCTCCTGGTTTCAGGAGATCGTTTTGGAACTCTTTCACAATCAATTTTTATTCTCACCATCCTAAATAATGCAATGCCTCTGCAGACTTGCCCAGCTCACTGTTTAGGGCAGTGGTTCTCAACCTGGGGTCCCCAGATGTTTTTGGCCTACAACTCCCAGAAAGCCTAGCCAGTTTACCAGCTGTTAGGATTTCTGGGAGTTGGAGGCCAAAAACATCTGGGGACCCCAGGTTGGGAACCACTGGTTTAGGGCATGTTAACACTGAAAACTAAATATAGCCCGAAGGCAGCTTGACATGAAAATAGATCCCACTTGAACATTAGGAAGTTCTCTGGAGGCTTTGAAACAGAGGCTAGATAGCCATCTCTCAAGGGTACTTTGATTGTGCTTTTCCTTCATGGCTAGGGGTTGGACTAGATGGCTCATGGGTCTCTTCCAAAACTGTGATTCTATGACAGTGTCTTATTTTGATTACATACACCATGAATGTGTGCAGCAATATGCATTAAGGGAGTATAAATTGGAATAAGGCAAGTCAGGATATACTCCAAAATAAAGCCCATAATGCACATCAACACGCCAAAGTGTAAACCACATCATATGGCAAAATCGATTAAGGGATGAATGTTTTGGTGATCCAGATATGCACATTGAGGGGGGAGGTTAAAAAAAATTCCTCCACAGCCCTGAAGCTGCAGATACTGTGGATCTTAGAACAGTTAGAGGTCAGTCTTTGTGGTGCATATCAGCACCATCCAGCCTTGAACCAGTTTTAGAACATGTTCATCCACACATTGAAACTGCTTCCTTCTCTGCTGATTTCACATTGATCTATTAAGTGGTCAGTGTAGATGTATCCTTCATTTTAACTTCTGATTTGTATTGAATTGTATTCTCAACTCACTTCTGACACAATAAAATAAACTTCTGATAAAGAAGTCTCTGAAAAAAAGCCAGTGCTGACTGCTCTCCATTGAGAGGAGCGACTACTTACTTCTGATCTCAGTCTTATTATCTTTTAACAGTTTTTGGTTCGCAGAAAGAGGTCTCCTCTCACCCTATGATTGCTGAATTTGCTTGAGAGTAATTGATTATCTTCTCATATGAGGGCAATTGAAGCTTCCTAAGGTCTTATATTGTCTCTTTTTCAGTGCTGTGAACTTTGGAGCTATGGGGTTTTTCATGGCACATGAGTTGCTCCATTCCTTCTATGATTATGGTATGTATTGTGGATAATTGTTTTAACTTCTGATTTGTATAGAGTCGGGCCTTCTGCTGCATGTTCCTTTGGTATCTTAGTTCTGTAAGGCCAGCCTGGTTGCCAGGTGCATTGAAACCCCAGCCACATTTTCTTATACACAAAGCAGTATCAGAAGAGGTTAGTTTTCCATATAGAAATTTCAAGTGGGATAATGTGTCTTCCACACTCCGTTTCTTCCCTCAAAAACCCATTCCTCTCCCAGTCAGGATTTCAATACTCAAGGAACTTGCGTAATGAGCAATTCTGTCCCCAAAAAAACTAGACTCAAAATATCCATCAGTGCCATCTGTTATGGCCAGTTGTAAGAGATGGTAACAGTTACCCATGTCTTATACAAACCTTTTACTCAGTGCAAGTCAAATTAAAAAGAACTACCTCAGCATTCAAAATAAACTTCCATAAAATGGAGGAAAAATGGTTTCCAACACCCTATTGTCAGATCTCTCTTGTTATGACTTTGTCACAGTAACCAGTCCCTTCTTGTAGAGTGTAGACCCAATGGCATGCCAAGCAATGCTTTGGTATTTTTGAAGGTAGCTAATAATGTAGCCTTTTCTGGACTTCTCCTCTTCTGAAATGTTCACTCAATTGAGAGGGGTGGACTTGTGAACTATACTGTAGGGTTTTTCTTTTCTCTTTGGTTTTTTCCTGAATTTCCCTTTTGTTTGTTTATAGTGTTGACCAAGAACTGTTCTTCCTGTGACATGAAAACACTGATGCAAGGCATAGAGTGCCTTGTGAAACAGTATGAAAACTACTCTGTGGAAAGCCACCCTATCAATGGTTCGTTTACCCTTCTGGAGAATGCCGCCGACACAGAGGGACTTGCCATTGCTTACCAGGTATCAGAACTAGATTTAAGATGTGTCTTACAACCTCATGTTACTCAGAGTTGTCCCCTCGTCCCCCCTCCCTCTGCTTTCTATACACTTTAAAGATGGAGTCCCATGGAGCCCATCAAACAATGCAGGACTGCTTCCGGTGGTTGCCCATGGGATTTTGTCTTCAAAGTGTATAGAAACAGGAGGATTGTGAATTTGGGGAAGAATTTGCTCTCCCTGTGCATAGAAACAGGGTATTTTTAAGGTGGAATTGGAACTGTTGGATTTTAAGGTGGGATGAAAATTTTTGTTAAATTCTCTGTTTCCTTTGAAAAAAGGAAGGGCACTGAATGCCACACGAACAAGACGATTCCCCCTGCTTTCCTCTATTGTGAGATGAGATCCTAAAATTTTGACAGCTGGTTTAGCTGTTGGATCTTTTCCAACAGATTGTTCCACAGTTTTGGGGTGATGAAAAGGTGGCTGTTGCCAGCCTGGTTTTCACTGGTTAGAGTAGATGCCCCACAGAGCACCTCAGTGTCTGAGGCAGATTGTGCAGAAGAATGTGATCCTGTATGTAGCCTGGATTCAAACCAGGTAGGGCTTTAAAGGACAAAACCAACACTTTGTACTTTGTCCAGAAACTAATTTGCAATCAGTGTAGTGACTTTATATAGAAATGTAATATGCTCACTTCTAGATGTTCCTGCTGTGTTCCTGCTGTGTTTTGAACGAATGGAAATGTTACACTTGGCACAGAGTAGCCCAATGTAAAGTGCATTGCAGACCTAATTCTTAGTCTAACCTTTGGGTATTAAAGGACACAGGTATCAATGTACTTCAGCCACACATTCATCTGTCAATTCATCTTGTATTCCCCTTGCCCAACAAAATCCTAACAAACTTGGAATAGGAAAAAAGTCCCCACAAGCATGTCCCCAATGGCTATACTGTTATCATAACTGAGCTCAGAACAACAACAGTACTCTTTTCTAGAACCATTTATTTCATGGTTGTTTTTTTTTTAAAAAAAAGCTCTACAAAACAGAGAGTTATTCAACTGTTTCCATTCAAAATGGCTTATAGTTCATTATTAGTCACTTTAAAAAGATAAACCATCCTTCAGTGAATTGGTACAGTGTTTTATGTGTACATATACAGTCCATAATAAAATTCTCCACATCTTTGTTAGAGTAATATTGAGAGACAATCTTGAACCAGTCCAATGTTTAGAGTATTAACTTGAAAAAAGTAGGTTTGGCTCTAGGAAATGTGGACAGAAAATCAACAAAGTGCCCAGGTGAATGTGTGAGGATGGATAATGGCATGATTCACTGTTAAAGTATTACTTCTTTAAAGAGATAATGATTGGGAGGTGTTAGCTGGCCCTGATTGATTTTTGTCTGGAATTCCCGTTTTTTTTAGTGTTGCTCTTTGTATTGTCGACGGCTTTCATGGCCGGAATCACTGGGTAGTTGTAGGTTTTTTGGGCTGTATGGCCATGTTCTAGAAGCATGATCTCCTGACATTTCACCTGCATCTATGACAGCCATCCTCAGAGATTGTGCGGTCCTCACAACCTCTGAGGATGCCTGCCATATATACAGGTGAAATGTCAGGAGAGAATGCTTCTAGAACATGGCCATACAGCCCGAAAAACCTACAAGAACCCAGTGTTGCTCTTTATTTATTGTCCTGATTTTAGAGTTTTTTAAAACTGGTCACCAGATTTTGTTCATTTTTATGGTTTCCTCCTTTCTGTTGAAATTGTCAATTTCAACATCAGGAGAGAATGCTTCTGGAACATGGCCACACAGCCCGGAAAACTCACAGCAACCCAGTGATTCTGACCATGAAAGCCTTTGAAAACACAATCTAACAAATGGTTCCTCTCACCTCACTTCATCTCTTAAGATAAGAGGGCAAGGCATCAGCAGTGTGTAATTGTTGCGGAGGGGAAGGGATATTATTATGTGGGTGATGAACCTGGCTCAGCCATTCTCTTGTATTAGTGGGAATGGGGCAGCTACCAGAAAGCTGTAATATTCTGTACACTGCTTATGGAAAAGCCTGCTCCTTGCCTGGGTTCAAAGAAGTAGAGCTTCCTGGTTCACGCTCAAGTGGGGCACAAGGCACTTCTGACTCAGCTGATGGCATATTGCCCACTTGGATTTGGGAGATTTGCTTTGATGTAAGCACCTCTGTTTTTTATGTTTCATACTGAAAGGAGCATCTGCTAGCCAGGCCAGGAAGAGTGGAGCCCCTAAATGCTCTTTTCTTTTTATCCCCCATGGAAAATGTTCCTCCCTCTCTTGCCTGTAAGTGGCCAAGGTCAAAGTCTCAATTGCTGTGGCTGTTTTTGGATGGTGGAAATTGAACAAGGGAATCTGAGTAGGAATAGAATAAGCATTCAACGAATCTCCAAACACAGGATTAAGTAGCATCAACTTCTCTAGAAGTGCTTACTTGGCAACCTGGCAGAATGGAAGCATCTGACTAGACTTGCAACTTCATGCCAAAATGGCTAAAATGCATTTTGAGATTTATATTCTTTCCCCCAATCCCATCCATTCCCTCTCTCTTCTCTTGATCCACAGGCCTATCAGAACTGGTTGGCAAAGCAGAGTGCAGTGAAGGAGTTACCTTGGCCTGAGCTTTCGCACAATCAACTCTTCTTCATCAGTTTTGCTCACGTAATTCAACATTAGTTTTCTTGTTGTGTTTCCTCTGATTTGTTCTGGATATTTTTGAACATTTCCATAGTTTACATTTCCCCTTTTTCCTATCTTCCTTTATGGTGGGGTGTCAAACCCATTCTCATTGAGGGCTGCATCAGTTTTACGGTTGTCTTCAAAGAGCCATTGAATCCATGAATGGAGAATCCATGGATGCAGAGGGCCAACTATAATTTTTTTACAGTGGTCAGTGCTCTTTAGTTTGTAACCCAGTTTGGGTCCCCAGATGTTATTGAACAACAACTCCCATTGCTTTTGATTATCCATCATGCATACTGGCGATAATGGGAATTGCAACCCAACAGCAGTTGTGGCTCTGAGGCTGAGGAAAGTTAAAAGGCATTTTAGAGTCAAACATCATATCCTTAAGCCTTGTATCTAAATTCAGACCCTACTATCTGCAACCTTCCAGGTGTTACTAAATAATAATAATAATAATAATAATAATAACAACAACAACAACAACAACAACAACAACAACAACCCCCATTGGGCACCGCCTTGTCATTGGTGGGGGGGTGGGTTAACTGCTTCTATGATGTTGAGAGCTGTGCTGGCGGTAGTTGAACCAGCAGGTTCAACCAAGCGAGAGTGATCCCAGTGGTGATCGGCACACTGGGCCCACTGCCTAAAGACCTTGGCCTGCACTTAAACACAATCAGCACTGACATAATTGCCATCTGCCAGCTGCAAAAGGCCACCTTACTGGGATCTGCACACATTATTTGCCAATACATCACACAGCCCTAGACACTTGGAAAGTGTCAGAGGTGTGAACCAATACAACACCCAGCAGAGTGTTTGCTATGGACTCATCTTGTTGTGTTTCAAATAATAATAACAACAATAACTTTATTTATATTCTGCTCTATCTCCCTAAGTGGACTCAGGGCGGATCACAGTACACATACACGGCAAACATTCAATGCCATTTTGGATAGCCAATACAGGAACAGACCGAACAGAAGGAGGTATGTTGTGTGGGCATCAACATCCAGCTTTTTGGCGCCTTGGAAGGTTGTGCTCAAAATCCCATCATGGGAGTGGGGGGTGCTATCACTCCATCCTCTATGAAGAAGAGCCATCAGGACTTCCTCCTTCGTTTTGGTCACCCTGCATTTTCTGGGTTTTTTTCTTTATGGTGTCATAAAATACGCCCCTGCTTGTTTTAGCGATATCTAATTTTTCTAATGACAGCACAAGCTGTTTTGAACTGCTTAGGTCAACAGTAAGCTGGGCTTGACAGTCAGCAGCTCACACTGACCCAGGACTTCGAACTGGCAACATTTTGGTTGGTAGACCTTATCATTGCTGGTGATTTACCAGCTGTGCTAAACCCCAGGCTTTTCACAATTCCTATCAGCTCTAGTCATGATGTATAATGATGAAAAATACAGGAGTTGTAGTCTAGTATCTAAAGGGCCACATAGAATGACCTGGTGGGGTGGATTTGCCCCTGGGACTTGAGTTTGACACATGTGCTTTCTTTTTGAGGGGAGAGTTATATGCATCCTGCTGCTTCTTATATTCTGCTCCTATTGCTTCATATCACTAGGCGTGCTGCAGTAATTGTACAAATATAATTAGAAGTATGTGCTTGGTTGCAGAAGGACAATGTCTCTTTGCTTCATTTTCTTTTTTCCAAACTCATCTTGTTCTCCTTAGCCCGCATAAATAAGGTGAGGACTTGACCCAGTTCCAAACTTAGCAATTCCATGATTTGTCATTAAGCACACAAACTATACTCACCATTGCCTACGTGTGACATCTCCTCTTCCTCTTTGTATTCAAGTGGTGGGAGAAATTTAAAAAGATTCTGGTCATGAGTTTCCAGTTCTGTTCAAAGTTGGTGAATAATATCTTAGCTTGCTTAAATAGAGGCACAGTTTCTAAATTGTGGGAAATAATAGTCCCACTATATTCTGCACTGGTCAGGTGTCATTTGGAGTATTGCATTCAGTTGTGGTGGGCTAATTTTAAGAAGGATAAAGAAAGTTTGGAGTAATTTCAGAGGAAGGCAAAGAGGAGGATAAATGATATGGAGAACAAATCATATATGGAGAGGCTAAAAATGCTGGATAGGTTAAGCTTTGTAAAGAGAAGGTTAATATTGATATGATTGTACTTTTTAAGTATCTCAATTGTGTTGCGGAGAGGACGGGGCAGATATTTTCTGACAAACTTCTGTGAGCCTAGTGTTCTCCAGAACTGGGAATTGCTGCTCATGGAAAATATTATGTAGAGTGTACATATGGAATTTTGTGAACTGTCTCATTTGATGTTTAGGGTTTCCTTGAGTAGTTAGAAGTTTTGGGGTTTTTTTACTGCTGCACATTACATTTGTCAGCAAATGCCAAGGGGTATGTGGGAAATGATTCTGGTTTTGCCACTGTTGAGTACTTACCCGTCTATCTCCTCTACAGGCTATGTGTGGGCACCCAAGATTCAAGGGACTGCAGGGCTTCTTACATAGGGATCCACACAGTCCTCCTTCATCTCGTGTCCGTGGGTCCTTAAGCAACAGCCAAGATTTCTCCAAGCTCTTCCACTGCCCAAGTGAGTCAGGAATGAATCCAGCTCTAAAGTGTCACATCTGGTAGAACAACCTGAAGAGTTCATGGAACAATCAATGCAAAAAACCAGAACCTATGGGATCATATGGATCCATTGGCATGAGCCATGCCAATTACCTGTGTCTTTTTTCATTCTTTCTGGTGCAATCTGTTGGTCCTCGTCAAAGGCGTTACAGCCATTCACCAAGTGGGAATACCATACAGAGAAGACATTAAAAACTTTATATTCTGACATTGCCTTGGGGAAGGCTCAAATCAGGAGACTGAAGATCACATTCAACATCTCTGGTGTTTTTGTCTCGTGACTCTGTTCCAATCAAATATGAATACAACAGAGAGAGATTTCTTGACTGCTGCGAGAATGCACTGACTGCCACAGCATTGCTGGGGCTAACGTGTTGAATGACGCCATGATGTAATTTTCATTAAGATGTTGACTGAGTGTCTGGACCGTACTATTTTGGAGCACAAGTAGGAACTCACGATTGAATGGTTCATACAAAAAAGATCCAGAAGTAGGAGAGTTAGTGAAAATGTACCACTACATTACATTTACACTAAAAAAAAACAACCCCTAAAATATAGATTATGCGTTGTCGAAGGCTTTCATGGCCAGAATCAGTGGGATGCTGTGCGTTTTCAACAAATATTATTGCCAAGTTTCCAACAAACCTCACAACCTCTGAGGAGGCCTGCCATAGATGTGGGCAAAACATCAGGAGAGAATGCTTCTGGAACATGGCCATACAGCCCAGAAAACTCATAGCAACCCAACATAGATTACGTTTCCTTTTTAAAAATCCATTTCCTTTTATTCTAACCTGCTGTTTAAAATGACATTACATTACATCATTTTCTTTCTTCTCTACAGTCTGTCTTACTGCTGATTTTCTTCCTCTTCTGTGTGCTTGCTCCACTCTTCCACGTTTTCCTGGTTTTCTGTGATTCCTTCAGTCTGCTCTAATTCTCCATGTTGCCATCTTCCTCGCTTCCTCCTGACTCTCTTGGCATCTTTCCATCCCCTCTCATTCTGCAATTTCCTTGCCTTGATATATTTCTACATTATGAGACAGGCCACTGCAGGATTCCTCTTCCTGCTTCACCTTCTCTCTCATTTCTCCCTGCCTGTTATGACTGCTATCATTCACAGTTGTTGCCCAGCATAGAATGAAAAACTCAAAGTGACCTGGGTCAGCAGTGTATAGGGGGCAGTGGGAAAGAAGAAAAAAATATGGCCAACAGAATGCCAGACAGGCCCTATATCCCAGGATCTGAGCCCAGGTTTTCAGTTTATCACAGATTATCTAGCAGTGTGGACTCATATAATCCAATTTAAAGCAGAAAACCTGGGATCAGATCTTGGGATATAGGGCCTGTCTGGAAGGGCCCTATGATTCTATATTGTTGTTAAAATTACCATTCACAGTTTCACATGTAAATACATCTCCATGTATAATTCAGATAAATGCAACTGCACTATGATCTCAGATACTGGAAAAAGGGTTAGGGACAGTGCTGCTTTGTTTCTCGGGAGCTTTATAGTTCTCTCCAGCTCTATTATTTTTCTCACCTGTATAGTGTAAAGACCTCATAGTATCCAATGTTCTCACAAACTGTTGACATTGGTGTGGCAACCTGACTGTCAGAAGAGTAAAACGGAGACAAACTACATCTGCAAAAATTAAGAGCTGGGTGGGCAAGAGAAGGCTTTGGCTCAGCATGCTGTTACATGGACATAGGCATGAAATAAATAGCAGAAGCTTGGTTTCAAGTCAACTTGGAAAAAGTTTACCTTCTTTTGAATCTACTGGTTTTGCTTCTGAGGCTTGTCAACTCTGTTGATGGGCCAGTCACCATGTGGTCAACTCTAACCCAACTTAGGCCCCTTCCGCACAGCTATACATACAGAATATATGACAGTGTGGACTCAGATAACTCAGTTCAAAGCGGATATTGTGGATTATTCTGCCTTAATCTGAGTTATAGGTCTGTGTGGAAGACATTGTACATGTATTCTATTTAGTGTCTAGTAGAATACATGTATAAGAAACTCTGTCTCTATTGATGGCGGAAAACAGAATTCGTCCTCCATTTTAGTTCATTTTAGTCTGATTCCTTCAATGTTGCAAATTATTTCTGGCATCTAATGCTTTTCCTTGGTTTTCACTAACTTAGGAGTTTGCAGTACCAAATTAGAGACCACATTTAGCACAGCCCCTCTTATAGAAAGGATAATTTTTACTCCAAGATATAATGTGAAATGATCAAGAGAAAAAAGGCGTATTAAACATTTAACTAAAGAGATAGCTGACACTGTTCTTTGCTGGCCTGTGCTATTTTGCATTTCCTCACTAGCAGCTGTAGTACAGCTGCCTCTCCTTCAAACTAAAACTGGCAGGTAATGTAATATTTTGGCTGTTTCCTACAATGTGCGTGCCATCTACTATCCCAATATAATTAAATGTTTTGTGGTTTCAGAAAATGAAATGATTATTCTATACTATTATGCGTTAGAACAAAAGACTACAGGTGGAAAGTAATGAACATCCCATCCCCCGCTTTTTAGATCAGCATCTGGATGTTTTCTTGAAAACTGTATAAAGCAACAAAAAAGAAGAAGAAGAAAAAGCCAAATACAACCTATATAATTTGGGGACATCATATTCTGCGTCTTCTGTGGAGTAAAAGACATGCAGTTGTTATTGATTCACAATAAAATAGGAAAATTGAGCCATATAACTGTCACTGTTCAATCACTGTAACTGACTAGAGCTTTGATTGTGCTCATTGCTCTCCAGCTAGAGATGGTGTGTTATATTTCTTAGATGTTATTTGTCCAATTCACTGGAATAATCATTTGGATTACCTCTGCGCAATCAAATAGAAGCCGTGCAAGTGCATTACCATGTTTTAAATTGGCTCTGACACATTTTAGTCAGTCTCTCCATGAAAATGTCTTGGAGAATTTATGTCTTCTTTCTTTATACATTTTCATTCTTAACACATGCAATGTTGCGTGTCCTGGCTTACTTCAAGAAACTATTGTACTTTTTTCTGTAATCTGTATTTTTCAAAGGCACAAAATTGATGATAATGGATAATACTGATATAGTCTTTATGTTGTGGTGAATAGCACAGTTAATAAATTGAACAACTTGTATTGTTGCTTCTGGTCTTTGCAAGTGGGGTTGTGAGAATGGCAGGAATGTAAACAACAGGGTTTGGAAATCCAGAGAAAGATAGTCATTTGTTCAGTCTGAATTGTATGTTTGCCCTCCATTAATATCATAACTATACCTCAGATGTACAGCAAGGAAACCAGAGCCAAGCAGAGAATAAGAGTTTTTTGTACATATACCTCTGAACCATGCCATATTCTCTGTGGCTGTTCCACTGGTGGCCACATATGGGTAAAATCTGGAAGCTTTTCAAGACTTTTGGGGTGCTTGGGCAGGATACTAAAAATCATATTTACTCAAATCTAATGCTCACCTTTTTTGGCTAAATCACCTCACCAAAATTAGGGTGCACATTAGACCTGCATATTATGGTAATCTTACTGCTGATCCAAAGCAAAAGGGAAAGCAGCTTCAGAAGCACCAGGAGCTCCTATTTGAGGCATATCTCTTCAAATTTAATTACCATGGCTCAATGCTATGCAATCCTAGAACATGTCATTTGGTGAGCTACCATTATTCTTTGGCAGAGAAAGCTCAAGACCTTATACAATGATATGATTTCATAACATTGAGCCAGAGAAGTAAATGTGGATTCCTTCTATGGCATAGATGCACCCAAGGTTTTCCTTTCTATTGTTGGAAGTTTTGTAGTAGTAGTAGTAATTTTATTGATTAGCCCTTAGGCCATATCACAATAAGAAGTTTTGGAAGTTTTGGTATTCTAACACTTTTGTTTTATAAAGAAGGAATTCTAAGCAAGCAGCAACTGTAATGGCCAAATTACAAAGAGTGCACTTTTTGCCGCTGCACATTACATTCACCAGCATTATTTATTTATTTTTTGGTTTCAGGGTTTTAAAAAATGAGATGCACATTATATTCAATTGCACATTAGACAAAATATGGGTATGCCATTGGGACACTATGCTAATAGAAAACTATATGTACATCCTAGCTGGCTTGGAGTATGGTAAAATATCCTTCTCTGAGTTTTTAAAATGGAGGCTGGATGGCTATCTGTCAGGTGTGTTTTGATTGTCTTTTCCTGCATGGTAGAATGGGGTTGGACTGAATAGCCCTTGTGATTCCTTCCTTCCAATTCTGCAATTCTATGGGAGGAGCTGCAGAGGAAGCAGCAACATCTGGTTTGTATGAAAGGAGTCTGGGTGCAACATTCCAAGAAAAAGTAACATTTTAGGTTGCTTTGAGTTTTCCAGGCTGTATGGCCATGTTCCAGAAGTATTTCCTGATGTTTCGTCCACATCTATGGCAGAGATTCTCAGAGGGCGAAACATCAGGAGAGAATGCTTTAGGAACATGGTCATACAGCCCAGAAAACTCACAGCAACACAGTGTTTCTGGCCATGAAAGCCTTCGACAACAGATTTAGCATCAAATTTCTTCCCAATTAAAAATGGCAGGGCTGATATGAAGAAATTGGGACAGGAACTCTGCAGCATATGGGAAAGGAAATTGATGAAGAAAGTTGAGGGTTATTGCCTTGAACTATGCTCCAAGCAGGGGTTTTTGGACAAACCTTTTCTTTATATTTCCCCCAGTTGTTATTTTACTCAAATGATCACTTCTACCAATAGAAAATGCAAAAGCAGGGACTTTCAGCATTTCCAAGACAAACTTTCCAGAGTAGTTTCCTTCGAAATATTGAAGCTCCAATTGCCACCTGGTGCGTATAGTATGCATCCAACCTCTGTGTGTCTCTTTTGATTAAAAACAGCCCAACACATTGTGAAATGATATCTGAAGGTTGCATGTTGAAAACTCCCTCACTAGACATAAAAACAAAACCATATGAGATTTTCAGTGACACTCCTGGGCCAGAATTCTTCCCTGACATCTAGTTTTCAGTCTGCACTGTGTGTGGTGTAGTCTTTTATTTGCATCTATTGGCACAGTCCAAAATCACATAATTATTTTTTTTTTAATCAAAAAGTTAATAAAGTCTACCAAGCATCCAGAATGATGCAGCCTGTGAGAATGTGTCACAACGATTACATCAGATGAAACCGAGAGTGTGGTTTAAACAAGACTGCAAGCTTTGGTTAGGGGGTTTATTGCTTCTCATGGGGGGCCATGGTTGGAGGCATGTCTAGCTGGAACACAAATCCCTGTTTGGTGGAGTCCCACAATGCCCTGGGCACGAGTGATGAAGCTGTAGCTACCTCTTAGTAGGCAATCATGAAGCACAGGTAGATGTTCAAGTTGTCTTCATCCATTACCATTGCTAAGACTTCTGGCTCTATGTCACGCATAAAAAAAAGAGCATGACACTCGCTGTGTTCAGAGAAATGGCCAAGTCCAGTATGATGTCCTTCACTGCTGCATTTCCCAGCGTTTCCTCGCTCTCGGCCATGTTGATCACCTCCATGCCTTCCCCTGTTGATGAAGCCACAAATTTTTCTTCCATCTTTTCCCCGCCTTAAACACAAAGGGGGAATCAACACTCTCTTTTCCAAGGTTTTTATGCTCCCTCTCATTCTGCCTTGTCCCCACTAATAAATCATTTGTACATTATTCTTTTAACTTATTAAGGGATCTATTATGCTGAGGGCTTTCTGTGAAAAGTGCAATCACAGTACATATTCAAATAGTTACCCTCCTAAAGCTTTTTGTTTCGTTACATTAGAAGGATTAGTCTGTGTACAAATATACATGGCTTTTCTCCACAAAAAGATGGGCTTTCTGCACTGAATAATCTTTCGAACATTTTGGTGTGATTGATTATTCGGAAGAATAACTTTATTTTTTCCTTCAACCTAAGGGAGAAAACTGCAGTAATTTCTATCCTTGCCTGTAAGGTTGGAGTAGTCAAGAATGTACATCTCTATCGACTAGTCATGTGCATTCAGGATTTACTATGATCCATTTCGTGTTCTGGCTTTCAGTGGAGGCCCCACTCCATTTTTGTCTGAGCCTCCTGAAATTAGGAGGTCAGAAGTTTGTTTTTCGTTTTCGGGGATGAAAGATCCATTTTCTTTTGGCCCATAATTGGGAGGGGGGGCTTCACTCATAGGTCCAAAGCACCCGGACCTATGGATGCAAGCTTTGGGCTTGCACTCCTGGGCCTCACAGGGCCTGCAGCCAAATGCTGAGTAAGGAGTGCTCCTTATTTGGTACTCAGCTATAGATACTAGGCTTGGGTAACCACGGAAAAATTTGATTCTAAACTCGTTTTGTTTTTAGGGGGCCTTTGCGTTTCATTTTTTTTTAATAATTCCGAAATGTTCCTTTTACAAATTTCAAAATATACGAAATTTCGTATAATTACGAATCAATTCGTTAATGGCGGGCACGATTGCGCAATATGCTAAAAAAAACTCCAAATGGGACAGGGGGAACTTCTGAAGCTTCCCTCTCCCTCTGTTGTTGACTGTTGGTGTGATAAAACAAACAACAACTATAAAACTTGCACCAGACATGTGAAAATAATTACGAAATAATTACGAAATAATTACGAAATAATTACGAAATAATTACGAAATAAATTGAAAAAAATGTTTCGAATCTAATTTACTCCTCACGCTATTCCTGCATGGCTCAATATTGGATCGTAAGCTAATTTAAATACGAATTAATAACGAATTACGAAATTAACAAACGACACCGCCCAAGCCTAGTAGATACCCTGGCACTCTGGGCCTATGCAGGTGGGTCTGGCCCTGCTGCAGGCCCTGCAAGGCCCGAGTGTAGAGGCCCAAGCCTGCACCTGTATGCCACAAGAGCCAGGACCTGGCAGAGTCTGCAACCGAGCGCTGAGTAAGGAGCGCTCCTTACTCTGCACTCAGCTGCAGGCCCTGCCAGGCCCCAGACAATCAATCTGAAAAGCAAGCTTAGAGCTGGTACCCACTCCAGTCTGCCTTTCATATCAATTGGCATTTTTGTTCCAGGAGGTGCCGTTCCATTTCGTTCTATCCAAATAGACAGAACAAAACAGAAAATGAATCAAACAAATGGGACAGATTTCAGGCCCATGACTACTATCGACTCTATGCAGCATCATACTGTGCTAACAACTTCATTGCTCTTCTGGATTTCTCTAATATATGGTTATCTACTTTAGCTGTAGTTTTATATAATAACACTTATCTGTGATAGAATGTATATAAAAACAAAACAGTGTCTATAGATGAAATATGTTCTTGAATGCATGATGAGAATATTTTTGACTTAATATCCACCATTTCCCAAAAGGTTGTGGGAACAATGTGCATAGAATATGAATAGGAAATGTACTTCTTTCTTCCTGTTTACCATAAAATGTCAAGTGCTCTTTTTAATCAATATGGCAATACTTGCTACAATGTCACTTACGTAAAACTCATTCAAGTCTCCCAGAAGAAATGTGAATGTGTAGTATTCTAGAAGGCCCTATCAGTGTACCAAATCACATCTTACCAAATAGGACACACAGAGGATTTTTTTAAAATGTAAAAAAAAACTAAATAAAAAGGGATCTGTCAGTTCCCTTCCAACTTAGTAATGATGGACAATAAGCTTTATTTAGTGGTATCACCATGCAGCCAATTTTCAGAAGAAATGCTAATAGTTATGTTGTGGCCCTCCTGCCTAGTATTTACTTTGGACTTTATGGAGCAGATATACTGCTAACACCAAGAGTTTGAGTTATATGCCAGTGAAGAGAAGAGAAGTAGCTATTGGCAAACAGGAACAGTGCCACTTGAATGAGGGTGATGGACACAGTCAACATGAAACCAAGGAAAAGGCTTGTCACTTTCTCTCACATATCTCAGGGTGTGATAATTTCTCATTTCAGACCCTATACTACTAACCTCCTGCTACACTGACTTTTTAATAACCGTTGTATACCACCACCCCACCTCCAATCTCTCTTGATTCTTGGTATGTCACACTGCACTTTCCCCTTCTGTATCACATCACTTACCTTCTTCTGGCTTTTCGGTTGTGGTTGCTTGAAAAACGGTTTCACCGATGAAGCCATCAGAAAAAACCAGGAAGTGGGTCATGAAGAGCACAGCCAACAGGCAGATGGTATGCCCCAGGGACACCATTGGGACTGGTCACCCCTTCCCCACTTCTAACCTTTTACAGGAGGCAGCCCTCCTCATGGTCCCCCCTTGAGTCAATGAAGGAATGGGTCAGGGTTCTTACACCTGAAATGAGCTCATGACATCAGTGGGTCTTTGTGACATATGGTGACTCCACATTCTGTTCTGTTTCTCATGAAGGAGCAGGAAAGGGAGGATCATGAGAACTCTTTTTGAAAGAAAAAAAATCTAAGGCAAAAACTCAGAGGAGCTGCACCATGAAGATATATGAAGGGCATTTACTGTTTGCTTGTAAAATATGACCTCTGAATTTAGCAAGAGGAGGGGAGAGGAAAGCATAGAAGATTAATAAAATAGGATTTACATAAAGATAATTAATTACTATAGTTAATAAAATTAAGTAGTGAATAATGTACATAAAAAGCCTATAAAACACAAAAAATAAGCAACAGGGAGGGACAAAAGTCTAAAACAAAATTTTATGGACAGTAATAATAATATAATATAATATACTTTATTTATATTCTGCTCTATCTCCCCAAGGAGACTCAGGTGGATTACAGAGTACATATATGGCAAACATTCAATGCCATTATACAAGTAACAACAAAGACAGACAGAGGTGTATGTCTGTCTTTTCATCTCCAGCATCTGGAGGCTGTGCTCAGCTTCTGGCCATGGAGAGGTGCTCTTGTTCCACTTTCCATGCCGAGGAACCCGTTGTCCTTGTACGCCTTCCTGATTGAATTGCCAGCATGTCTGCATAGGCGCCTTTCACCTCCTTGCTAAAGTAGTATCTATTGGTCTACTCACATTGTTTTCGAACTGCTAGATTCGCAAAAGCTAGGGCAACGGTGGGAGCTCACCCTGGCCCATAGCTTTGAACTGCCAACATTCCGGTCCAGAAGATTTTCTACAGCTGGTGGTTTAACCCGCTGTGCTTCTACAGCTCCAGTAGAAAGAAATAACTTTAAAAATATATGTTAGGGATATTCCTTATATTTTCACATCTGTGACAATTTACTGAAATGAATCCACAGACCTTTCCATGCATTTGGCAGACTTTAATGCATATTTGGCAACCCTCCAAGTGGCATACTGGTCAGATTTCTGTGCCTCACCTAGGCATGTAGCTTCAGCTCAATATTTAAACTCATTATTTAAACTGTTATGTTTATTCATATCATGATCTGATCACCATGCTCAATATATCCCATATGCATGAGGGTATTGGGGTAACGATACAAAAGGTTTGCTAGGGTAGACTCAGACTCAGCCCCCCCCCCCCCCCCGGAATCACACTCAGCTCCCCCCAAATCAAAATTCTGGCTACGGGCCTGGACCCTTTTCATCTTTGCATCTCAGGTCTTCATTTTCATTAGAAAGTGATCTAAATAGTCATTCTAATGCCAACATAATGACCTTTCAAGGATATAGTGTACTCAAATCCAAAAAAATCAGAAGCTCTAGAAGCACCTGACTATTTTAGTTGGACTTGTGAATGCATTTTCCAGGAATAATACTGAAATCTATTACAAAATCATCTTGAAAATGGCCTGCAGATGGTGCTCTAACATACTTAATGATATTAAATCCTCATGTTGTCCCTGGAAAATGAGAAGTCAAGAAAATGATATAGTCTTCACTGTCTAACTAATACTTCGACTCTTGTTTTATGTTCCCATTGTGCTGTTTCAGATGGTTTTGTCACAGTGATGGCTTATTAGTGAGAGGTGGATACACTCCACTGCTAGCCCTCTGTGACCTCGTTCTGATGGGTCCATCCTCTGAGTGACACATTGCGTTAGCTCTGGATTGCAATCTCTGCAATTTTAGACCTCAATTGTTAGCTCCAACTGAAGTACAATGAGTCAATAGAGCTAACATGTGTTGGCTTGCTATGTTCCCATTGATTCCATTGGTCTATTCACATTAGGAAAACAATTGGCTGATTTATTTCACTTTGTAGAGTAGTAGATTCATCTAATCAAAAAGTTGGAAAGGAACTCATGGGTGTTCTAGTCAAACTCCACTGCTCAATGCAGGATCTCCAGCTAAAGCAGGGCACTTCACACAATTTAAGCAGAGGACCAGTTCACAGTCCCTCAGACTGTTGGGGTCCAGACTATAGTTTGAAAAAAAATGAATGAATTCCTATGCATACTGCACAATGTGCACATACCTCAATTGTAGAAGAAAAAAAGACATGAAAGAACAATACAATATTTAAATTGAAGAACAATTTAAACCAACATAAACTTACAATATTTCAATGGAAATTGTGGGCCTGCTTTTGGCTGATGAGATAGTCAAGTTAATCAGGATGGTTGTTGATACTGTGTGCCTTCAAGTCATTTCAGACTTAAGGCAGCCCCAAGTCTAAACCATAGGGTGGGGGCGGGTTAATGACCTTGGAAGGCCACATCTGGCCCATGGGCCTTAATTTGGGAACCCCTGAACTTATGAATCCCCAGCAGGGAGCTGCCCAGCCTATTTCTGATTAATTCCAGAGAAAGACACTTTAGCCCTAGACATTTGGTACTTTAGTTGAACTATCCTTACTGCCAAGAAATGCCTTCAAATAAAATCTTCTATCCTGTAACTTCAAACCATTAAATC
Source organism: Anolis sagrei ordinatus (assembly GCF_025583915.1). Lineage (NCBI taxonomy): Eukaryota > Metazoa > Chordata > Lepidosauria > Squamata > Anolidae > Anolis > Anolis sagrei. The sequence continues at coordinate 111,321,440 of NW_026845477.1, forward strand.
AGATCCACCCCTCTGGAGCACAGATGGGTTGCTTTCCCTATTTTGCAGGAGTTGGCTCCTCCAAGATTTAAAATGATAGAATTTAAAGTTCAAAGGGATGACAAGGGCCATCCAATCCAACCTTCTGCTATACAAGAATACATAATTAATAATAATAAACTTTTATTTATACCCCGCCACCATCTCCCATAAGGACTTGGGGGAGCTTAAAAATAGTACATATGGTGCCACACCTTATATAAAATACAATATATCAACATTAAAAATACAATAAAATATTTAAAACCAGACATATAAAATTGACAAAATTAAGATGGTGTTAAACAACAGTTTTTAAAGCAGATATACTCTGATTTGAGTGTTATTGTTAGTGTTGGTGTATATTTTTTGTTATCTTAAATTCCGGCATGAAATACTTGCTCTGTATATGTTGTGCTGCGCCCTGAGTGAGAAGGGCTGAATGTAAATGTTTCAAATAAATAAATAAAATATAGCAATAGTCATTGATTTAAAATCCATGCAATCAGTTTAGTCTTCCCTCGCTAAAGAATAGTCTGGCTTCAATCTTAAGCATTATCAAAGGCTTGTTGAAAGAACCAAGTTTTTAGTTCTTTCCGAAAGCACTTTAATGTGGGAGCTTGCATAGGTTCCTTGGGGAGGGCATTCCAGAGCATGGGGGGCCACCACCGAGAAGGCACCCAATGAAAGCAATCCTGAAAGATATCCACCCAACCTTTGTTTTAAAACCTCCAAAGATGGAGTGTCTACAACCCTCTGAGGAAGTCTGTTCCACTGTCAAATAGCTCTTTCTTCCCGATGTTTAGATGGAATCTGTTTTCTTATCATTTGAATCCAGCCTCTAGAACATCAGGTGATAAGCTTGCTCCTTCTTTTTCATATATGGTGTGCCTTCAAGTCACCTCATTTAAAGTGCATAGTTTTCATCTGTGTTGTGAGTTTCCTTAGGCCACAGACTGGGGAAAAGAAAAAGTAAATAAAATTAAAGATCAGCTTGTGATATAAAATAGCCACACAAGCTAAAAATGTCCTTGACAAGAATGGGCAGGATGAAATATGCAAATATTTTTTTTAACATTGCCTATAATCCAAACTGCTTTTATCCACACAGAGGAATAGCTGAAGCACCCACTCTTGTATCATCTGGCTTTTCTTCCCTCAAGTTGCAGGTTCCTAAAGCTGCTGCTGGTTTAAAAAAAAATGAATGAAATACATATGAAACTGCAATGCCTTCTGTGCTTTTTATGCCAGCTTTGACAGTGAGACAGCTTTATAAAACATGCAAAAGTACAGTATTTTTAGCCTGCAAAAGAAGTTTGAAATCTAGGATTCCCATATTCCACTTCCTCGATTCCAGTTAGCTAATTTATATTCTTTATCTATTTTTTTCCTAATACTCTGTTCCAGCAAAGGTATCATTTCTATAACCAATTATTTGAGAGAAACATACAGTGTGCTAGACTAAGTGTTGCACTTGACACACGGAAACCCAGGTTGAAATCCCCAAGGCTAGATTGAAAGAAAGAGCAGGGAAGGTATAATAATAAGACCTGAGGCCAACAAGGCCAAGATCTGGTGCCCTTTGGCTTCCAAGTTTACCTTCGCTTTCTTGATTTTGCAATCTCTGGAATGAAGGAATAGCAAATCACCAAATTAGATTATTTTGTTTCTTGGAGCAAGCCTTTTGGGGCAATGAACTTCACACAAAACCAGATATGTTGTTGTCATGTGTACAGGGTTCTAGAGATCAGATTAGAGGATGGCATAGCTCACACATTCTTCACTGACATACAGATTTCTTGACTGACATAGAACATTTATCACAGTGAGAAGAACAGAAGTCTCCAGTATGGTTCATTCCATAACGCATTCACTACATTAAGGTGGATATTAGGCCTGGGTAACAACGAAAAAAATTGTTTCTAAAATCGATTTGTATTTGGGGTTTTTTTTTGTTTCGATATTTAAAATAATTACAAAATTTTCCCTTAAAAAAGTTCGATATTTACGAAATTTCGTAAATGTGAAAAAATTTACAAAACATTAACGAATCGATTTCCGAAACAATAACGAATCGATTCGTTAATGGCGGACGCGACCGCGAAATACGCTAAAAAACCTCCAAAAACTTCTGAAGCTTCCCTCTCCCTCTGTTGTTGACTGTTGGTGTGATATTATAATTTTTTTTCACTAATTAAACAAAAAACTTGCCCCAGACATGCGGAAATAATAACGAAGAGAAGCTGCAATGAATGACAAACAAGAAAAAGGAAGAACAAGAGAACTCTCCACCAAGATCCGAGAAATCAAAGGAAATGGAATGTTAAACGATGAGTGGTGGTGCTTTATAGCCAGCAGGGAACACATTACATGACCAAGTAGAAATAAAAAGATGGACCAAGTAGAAATAAAAAGGATGGTCTAAAAAGACTAAAATGTCTGGAGGACCAACTGATTTACAGAGACAGAATCTACTCTAGCATTTACATAAAATATGTCAACAAATATGGAAAACAAGACAATAGCCCATAGACTGGAAATGTTCAATATACATTCTGATTCCCAAGAAAGAGAACTTTATGGATTGCAGGAACCACAGGACCATTATGTTAATTTCCTATGCAAATCATCCTATGAAATCATGAAAGCCCCCAGTGGCGCAGTGGGTTAAACCCCTGTACTGGCAGGACTGAAGACCGACAGGTCGCAGGTTCAAATCCGGGGAGAGGCGGATGAGCTCCCTCTATCAGCTCCAGCTCCTCATGTGGGGACATGAGAGAAGCCTCCCACAAGAATGATAAAACATCAAATCATCCGGGCGTCCCCTGGGCAATGTCCTTGCAGGCGGCCAATTCTCTCACACCAGGAACGACTTGCAGTTTCTCAGGTCGCTCCTGACACGACAAAAAAACCCCATGATTCATAGCACTGAGCCATGGCAGATTAAGTGGAATAAAATTGTATTAATTCTATAGTATAGATGCACCGAAGGTCACTAAGGACATAGAATTGGTCAGGGAATGTGCAACTCTTATGAGCCCCAGCCGCCATGGCTAATGGGAATGACTCAGAGTTGTAATCTAACATCAAGTGGAGACCTACACTCCACTGTAGAAGTTGGCCATGTCTAACATAAAGTAAGCAATTAGTCACTCAGCCTGAATTAATGCCTAGAGGAAACTAAACTCTTAGTTCAAGATAAGGAACAATCAACATATTTGGTGAAGACTGAACATGTCAAGCAGGCATTAAAAACAGATTTGCGTGAGTACAATGTTTGTAACACCTTAGTAATAAGCAAGATGTTGCAATATGATGGACTGCTTGCCTCAGGATGAATGACCACAGAGACCTCGCGTTGCACCTGGTGACATGAGAACACCTGCACTGCTGCAGGGCTGCATGTAATGATTTCTGTTGTTCTCTCCTAGCATTTTTCTTCCAGCATGATGAAAGTTGCCAAGAATGTTTCAGTCAAAATTTATGATAAATTTGCATTCTCAGTTTGCACCCTTTTCCTCATCCCTGTCCCATTCTTCTGTGGCCAAGGTATTGATTAGTGTATCAAAATAGGACAGGAGAAAATTGCTCTCCTCGAACGACCTTGGACCTGTCACTATCTCTCACCCTAACCCACAAAATTTATTATGAAGGTAAAATGGGGAAAGCTCCACCTTGGGGAAATGAGGAAAAGTCTCTGCCCTTTCCAGCAGTAGTGCATCTGTCTTCATGCTACTATGCATATATTTATTTGCAATTTGTGAATATTTAGACACCACTAACAGCCAAAATGTCAAATTATATACATTAAGAATGAATTACCATATTTTTCTGTGTATAAGACGACTGGGCATATAAGATGACTCCCAACATTTCCACTTAAAATATAGTGTTTAGGATATACTCACCGTATAAGAATACCCCTTTTCCAATGCAAACCAAATAAAATTTTTAAAAAACATCAGATTTGATTTCAATATTATAATTTTCTTATTACCATAACCCCTGCTCTGCCTCTCAGATCTCTCACATGCATGCCTGCGCCACTTCACAGCAGTCCTCTGGAGCAAGATCTGAGAGGCAGAAAAGAAAGTACGTTAATAGGATACCGGGGAGGGGGGGGGAGCAGATGGGTGAAAGAGATATGTTTTTCTGGGCACAGTGTTGCACTATCTCTTTTTTCCATACCCTGGGCGTCCCAGATGCCTGCAGCGTGCTCTGCCCTTCACTTACACCTTCCCGGTGAGGTACCCACTCTCCTCATCATCAGGACTGTGTTAAGTCACTTCTTTCCACAAACCCTGATAAGTGGATTTTCTTCTACCGCACTTGTACAGCGGCACCCTTGCTACTTTCATATGGTCACCACATACGGCGGGGATGCGGCTGCAGCCGTTTTTGAGCTCCCCCCTCCAATATGTGGCAACCATAGATTCTCCAGTCTGGCTTAGAAGGTTCAGCACCCACCCTATAAGACAATACCCTGCATATAAGACAACCCCTGACTTTTTAGAATATTTTCCTGGGTTAAAAAATAGTCTTATACGCCAGAAAATACAGTATATATGATAAGAAGCACACAAAACTAAAATACAATGGCTGACATCCTGCAGTGTGACAACCTTATAATACAGGCATACACTGGCTCCACTTCCCTTTTGTGATGGTGCCTGCTGGCTCATATCCCACAATGCACATCTACTTCCAGTGGGACTCTTCACAAAAGAAAAGAAGAGCCAGCGTATGATCTCTGTGTTACATAGAGATCAATGAGGGAAGCCAGGTGGCAGACGCTTTCCCTCATGGGATGAGGAAAGGGGAAGCTGGGCGATGCAGTATATGGGGCAACAGGTTCTCCACACCCTCTGATACATGGTGAATCTCACTGCCAATGTGATAAGGACCTAGCAATGATGTTGGTGCTCTGTTGTTATAGCTTTTCCTGCTGATACTATCAATTTGCAACTCAAGGAGCGCAGATCCAGGTGTTGGAAGACAATTTCACTGGTCTCCTGGCCACAGAGTGTATTGAGAAAGGCAGCTAGAGATACCCCCTTGGGGTCCTGCTCCATCTCCTTACATCAAGATGCCCAATGACTAGCAAGTGCTTCACCGGACATTTCCCAGCCCCCTTCCATTGGGGTAATGTGAAACTTAAGAGGACCAGTCAATAACAGCCATATAAATCCACATTTGAACAGGATGCTAATTGGGATTTTTTAACTGTTAAAAAGAAAATCACCTTTTCAATTTTTTTTTGTTTTTTTAAAAAAATATATCATTTTGTTTTATTGGGTTTACAAAACAACAGACATTTGGGGATCTGCTAATCCTTGGTATGAAAGGCCTGGGGTTTTATCTCAATAGAAACAAACATAGCTGGAATGATCTTCAGCTTCACTCAAAGCCACTGACCAGGTGTGTGATGTCCCAGTTGGTCTCCAAGGAGAGAGGCCCCTCCACTTCCACAACCTTTTCCATGACGGTTGTGATTTCATATCGATTGAAGGAATGAACATCTCGATAGTAAAGTATCTTCATGCAGCACTCAATGAAGGCCCAGGTGTCTGCTTGGGTCAAGCTGGGCTTCTTTTCAATGGCATCGCTAATTAGAGGCTGCTCCACGTAGAAGCCATATCTGGTTGCAAGTGAAGGAGTATCATAGGCCATACCGAGCATATTGACATAACCTAGAAAACCTTCCCCGCCAGCATAGCCGTCAATCACAATGGGGTTCCAGTGAGGGTTCTACTTGGACCGGTGGTTGTACATGGCCCGGATGAGCCAGGAGTGGATGGCCTTGGGGACAGCTACAGAGCTGTGGCCAACACCCAGAAGTTTATTGTCAATCACTATTTGCTCAACGAATTGCTTGAGGTACTGGAAGTTGGCCTAGTTGCTGGAGGTCCACATGACAGTGCTGTTGTTGACCTTCATGATCCTGAAAATGTTGCAGAAATGGGCCAGCAAGCTGTAGGAGCCCAACATGTCGGCTGTGATGATCACCCCGCCATCAAACTTCACCCCCAGGATGGAGGTGCCAGTCACCATGGGGCTCAGCATCCTGGAGATCCCTTCAAACCTTTTCAATGTTTGAGTCCCCTTGCCCTGGAGAATCAAGTGTGCCCTTTTAGGGAGTAGTTGGTCATTGAAAGCTCAGATGACCTCAGTGACTCAAAATGCTTACCAGCTTCATCTGCAATACTGGATAACTTTGACCACAGTACTCCTAAGACCGGGGACCCTTCACATTACAGAATTTGAGTGCTATTATTCCACTTTTAACTTATACTTCCATGGATATTCTAAGAAGGGTTCTTAAGATTGCCAAGCAGAAAATTCAAAATTGCCAGGCCCATGGGATTGAACCATGGCAGTTAAAATGGATTAATTGTGCTGTAATTGTGTAGTATGGATGGTCCTCCATCAGCCTCATTTTTAGAGTCACAATGCGCTCTATGAGAGGTTGCCCTTAGGGCTTGGCCATCCATTGCAAAAGATGTGAAAGCCTCCAGCTACGTTTCTCAAAGTGGGGAATTACAGAGGTGGATTATTTTCTGTCTGGGCAGATTTAAGCGTTTGTTGCTCTGTCTGGGCAGATTTAAGTAAATATACTTAAGACAGACTGTATACTGTCTGGGGCTCTGTCCATACTACAGAATTATAGTGGTTAGATACTAGGGCTGGGCGGTTTCGTTTTGTTAATTCGTAATTCGTTAATAATTCGTTAATTTTTTCAATTACAAAACGATAACGAACCATTCTGGAGCAATTATTAAAAAAAACGAATTTTCAAAAGCGTTTTGTAAATGCTTCGTATTTCGATATTGTATTCGTTTCGTTATTATTTCCGCATGTCTGGGCCAGTTTTATGGTTTAATTAGTGAAAAAAAATTATAATATCACACCAACAGTCAACAACAGAGGGAGAGGGAAGCTTCAGAAGGTTTTGGAGGGTTTTTAGCGTATTTCGCGGTCGCGTCCGCCATTAACGAATCGATTCGTTATTGTTTCGGAAATCGATTCGTTAATTTTTTACCATTTACGAAATTTCGTAAATATCGAACTTTTTAAAAGGAAAATTTTCTAATTATTTTAAATATCGAAACAAAAAAACCCCCCAAATACAAATCGATTTTAGAAACAAATTTTTCCGTTGTTACCCAGGCCTATTAGACACTACCATGGCTCAACACTATGGGATTCTGGGATTTGACGGGGGTTTTTTTTTAATTACTCTTTCAATCAGAGAGCTCTGGTACCACAACAAACTAAATATCCTAGGGTTTTATAGAATGGAACTGTAGCAGTTAAAGTGGTATCAAATTGCTATAACCCTGCAGTGTGGATGGTCTCTGAAACTTTTCAGACTACTCTGAATTAATTCAGACTGAGAGTGTCTGTTTTCCTATGGAAAATCCCGTCTTTTGGGATTATATAAGGGACCTGTGTACCATCTTAGAAAACCCTTTGTGTATGTTTCAAAATCTGATCTTGAGCACAGAGGAAATTGCCTATAGGATTTCATCCGAGATTTTGGTGCCAACTTTATATTCTGATAAAATCTGAATTGAGGGGTGGATGTGGCAAGCGGGTTAATGTTTGCTGGGCAGACTGAATGAGCAAGCTTGTAACCATTTCCCTTAAGGTCATTCTCCAGCCCAGTGGAGCACACAGTCACCAGCGGCATAAGAAAGGTTATCATTTTCCCGATCAAATCTCTGTTTGCATCAGGATGATTAGTAACGTGTGCAGGAGACAAGTAGGCATAAGCTCATTCCCAGGAGGAGAGTGAAGACCTTCAGGCAAGAAGGAACTATTAAAGGGAATAAGTAAATTCCAATGAGAGATCTTAATCGGACTGGTTTCTGTGCCCAGGACTTGGCTCCTCCTTACAGATGGAGTTGGCAAAGAAGGAAGCTTTTCCACTCAAGGAGGACAGGGCAGAACACAGACAGAATAAGGGTAGACGAAAGGCAGCAAAATAGACTGTTTCACGGTCAGGTCTGAGTTTAGAGGCAAAACTAGGAATTTGGCATTAAAGGACGGGACACATAACTTTCTCAAAAGATACAAAAGAAAGTTAGGCCAAAGAGGTCAGGTTATGTCTGGGTCATGACCTGACCTCTTATCAGGTCTGGCTCAAACAGTTCTGGGCCAATTTACCTATCTGAACGCATCCCCCTTATGAACCTGCTAGGACTTTAAGATCATCCGGGGAGGCCCTGCTCTCAATCCTGCCCTCATCATAAGTATGTTTGGCGGGGACGAGAGACAGTGCCTTCTCTATGGTGGCTCCTCGGCTATGGAACACCCTCCCTAAGGAGATTAGATCAGCTCCCTCACTCTTAACTTTTTGGAGACAAGTTAAGACATGGTTATATGAGCAAGCGTTTACAAATGCAGCATAACTAACATAGGAAATGGAATCACTCGACAATGGAACTTGGACAACGTTATTTAATTAGGAGACGCTGATGATAATGATGCTGGTTTTTATTGTTTTTATTGCTTCTATTGTGGTTTTATACTGTTTTAATGTTCAATTTGTACTTTGTTGTTACGTGTACTGACTTGTTGTAAACCACCTTGAGCTCCCGATAAGGCTGAGAAAGGCAGATTACAAGTATAGTAAATAAATAAATAAATAAAGTCTGAATGAGAGAGCAGAACTTGGTCCAAGCATGTAGCTGGGAGCTTATTTATACTGGTTGCTTAAACTGAGGACTTCATCCCATGGTGCCTCTCTAAGCGTTTCTAGATACTTAAATCAAGGAGCCCCTCAGAGCCCCTCGGACAATGAAAGTTTGTTCCATCAGTTTCTCATTTCAGCCTGTTTCCAAAGCATTTTGAAATGCAAGGATTTTAAAGATACTTGGGAATCAACTTCAGATGGTTCGCTGCACATAGAGCCAGGTTAAAATGGCAAAATTGAAGTGTGATGGAAATTGTTTTCTTTTGCCATGTTCTGCTTGTGATGTTTCCCCTGAGTGATCCTTAAATGCACCCCAAAGATTGCAGTTACTCTAAGGATAGGAGACAGTGCGGTAAACGGTTATATTAATACTTTAATATACCTTTTCTGTGTTGCCGCAAGATAGAAGACCTCTGCAATTGAGATGCTCTTTTAAAAAAACATGCAGGGGTTGGGGGGGAGAACTGGGAGGAGTCTGCACTTTCCTGTTTGATGGCAAAGCAAATTGATGATTTCTGTAGAAATGGGAGAGGGAAAACACCTGTGATGGGAGTAAGTAAGTTCTCCAGATCCTTTGGAGAAGGCGCAACATGAAACACCATGCTAAGAAGATAATTATCCCTTGACACACCCTCCCCTGGGTGAGATGAAGTCCTGAGTCTAGTGTAATGCTCCAGATTAGTCTGAGTCTAGTGTAATGCTCCAGATTGGACCCAGAGATAGTAATGTGCAACAGGGTGGAATCCAGATGTTCCAGACAAGCAGGACCTAGTTCTGCTGTTCATTCTATGCCCAAACTACACAGTTGTTCCAGGACAGGGTTTCTCGAAGTTTTTAAACAGAGGGCCAGCTCATGATCCCTCAGACTGTTGTGGGGCCCTGCTATAATTTGAAAAAAAGCATGAATGAATTCCTATGCATACCACACATACATTATTTGTAGCACAAAGAAACAAGAAAGAACAATACAATATTTAAAATGAAGAACCATTTAAACTAGCATAAACTTAGCAGCATTTCAATGGGAAGTGTGGGGCTGCTTTTGGCTGATGGGATAGTCAAGTTAATTAGGATGGTTGTTGTGTGCCTTCAAGTAGTTTCAGACTTAGGGTGACCCCAAGTCTAAAGCTTAAGCTGGGAACTGGGAAATGCCTTAGTTTGGGAATCCGTGCTGCACGGGAAGTGCAATACAATCCAGAACAGGTAACTTTCCTATTTCCAAGATCTGGACACCACTCACTCTCAAGGGCACTGTATTGCCATAATTCAACCTCAGTTCACTGACCCTTGTTGAACTTGCCACTGTATCCTTCTGGTGGCGTCACATAAACTGCAGTGGTTAGGAACAATGTGGGCTATGATTCTCAATAAATCTAGCTAGCATAACCAGTACAATGGACAGCTGAGCTAATGATGGGTGCTCACTCTGCCTGAACTTCGGACTGCTGATCTTCCAATCGGCAGTATTTTTCTGCAACACAGCTGTTTAGCCTGCCATGCTAAGTTTGAAGGGGACTTTGAGTAGCCCTTCATTACATATTGCTGAACTGAGGCTTCTGGGTCATATCACAGTCTACCTATCACAAAGACAGATGTAATATAAATTATGATACTATATTTATTTACTGAGTTTCTTAATATATGCTTATCAAAAAGTACTTGTTTACTCTGCCTTTTCCTAACTACTAACCATCTGTCTAATCTTTTGGGATTTTTAATGGAAGCTTTTAATAAGCAATATTTAGCTTCTGATTTTTTTTAAAAAAGGAAGTAAAATATAAATATTTTAAATAAATAACAACAAAAATATATCTGAGGTGTGAAAATACTAAATAGGCCTGTGTCATGTGTATCCAATAGAGAAGAGGAAGGTGGTCCAATCTTTCTTTACTCAAGCAGTGGTGAAATAGTCTTGGGACATTTCATCTCAGCTGAGCTAGGAGCTCTTGTTCCCCTCTTCTGGCCACCCATTCTATGTGTCACCCAAAGCTAATGGAGAACAAGCCAAGAGCTCCCTCTTCTGACAAATCATGATTGTGATGCACAGGGTAAGTTGGGTTGCTTCAGGGCAGGCGTAGGCTGCATTCCCTTATGACTTATTCCATACATAACCTGATGTTTGCAACTGTAAAATCATCTTCAATGAAGTGACAATTCAGGGCTAAACCAGATGCATTTTTCTGTGGTTCGGGATCTGCCTATCTTCATGATCGCATCTTCCCCTACGAACCAGCACATACTCTAAAATCATCTGGGGAGGCTCTTCTCTTGCTTCCACCGCCGTCGCAAGTGTGGTTGGTGTGGGCAAGGGAAAGGGCCTTCTCTTTGGTGGCCCCTTGGCTCTGGAACTCTCTCCTGAGGGAGATCAGATAGGCCCCCACTTGCTCCATTTTCCACAAGGAATTAAAAACCTGGTTGTTCCATTGTACCTTCGCTTAGGCAGTTCACCAAAGAGGTTTCCAACCATATCTAGGTTCCTGAACTTTGGCTTGTCCCTTCTAGCACTTCTAACACTTTAATAATGTAAGGGCATTAGCCCCCTAGCCCAGCCCTCCATGATGGCATGCTAAATACGATGGCATGCCCAAGACGTTGAGAAAACTATGCTGTCTGGCTTTACTCAGGGACTATCTGTATGCCTTCTGTTATGATTAAGACCCTTAGCAGACAGAGGCACTTTAGGCAAGGTGAAAAGGTAACCAAATGAATTTATTACAAACAAGATGAATAAAGGGTTAACTCCACCCGGGACTATCATAAGGTAACTTAGAACAATACATGACAAAAGGAGACGTTGCTGGTTGTAGTCTTTCCTGCCTCTGGTGCAAAACGATGATTTAACTGTCTTATTCTTATTCTTCTTTCCTGTGAAGCTTAGGCTGATTATAAGCTTATTTTGTCCTTTGTACTGGTGATATAAAAATACTGTTAAATGCTGCAACAGAAGCAGGTGCTAAGAATGCCTGTTTTGGATTGCTAGGCCTAGGATTCCAGACAATATCCAAGCTTCTAAAAGACTGTAGCTCTACTGTAGAAAGAAGGAGGAGTCCAGCAAAGAGCTCTGTGCAGGGAAAAGACTGGCCTCTGTGGGGTGTTTTTATGTTCCACCCAAAAACTAATACAGAGGAATGTAACTACACTATTGGGAAAGCCTATAAACAGGGGAGAACTAAAGCTGAGGAGGGGAAGGCAGAAGCAAGACTTCACACTAAAGAATCCTTGGGCAAAGACTGTTATTTCACTGGTTCTTCCTGTTAAAAGACATGGCCCATTAAGAAAGCCCATCAACTGTTCACTAGAAGTGAACAGTTAGGGACGTACAAAGAACTGAAGTGCTTTGAGTCTCCTTGCAGAGAAAAATAGAGTTTACATAAATATAATAATATTAATAATCCCAACAATAAAAACATTAAAAAAAGTTATGTATAATAAATTGAAGAAATATAAACAATAGTGGTGTGCATTTGAGTAAAAGCCTGCCCCATTTTGTTTCCGGGCTTTTGTTGTGGGGCCTGATCCATTTTCAGTAAGCTTCTGAAATTGGGAGGGTAACGAATTTCACGCACATGCCTAATAAACCAATAACCAATGCTTGTACGTTAAATCAAAAAAGTTAGATCTCAGAATGGGTCAATGTTCATTGGGTTGTTGTAGGTGTTTCAGGCTATATGGCCATGTTCTAGAAGGATTCTCTCCTGACGTTTCATCTGCATTTATGGCAAGCATCCTCAGAGGTTGTGAGGACCTCACAACCTTGAGGATGCTTGCCATAGATGCAGGTGAAACGTCAGGAGAGAATGCTTCTAGTACATGGCCATATGACCATATAGCCCGAAAAACCTACAACAACCCAGTGATTCCAGCCATGAAAGCCTTCAACAATACATAGTCAAGGTTCATGTTGAAAATAATAAAAATGAACAAGAAGAAAAGTGTAGTGCCACTGTATATACTGAAATGCTAACAGGGGATAGATAGAAAGCTGACCGTTTGTTACTATTTTTGAATACTTGGAAATGGAAAAAGTGATAAACACACCATATTTTTCAGTTGATGATTGTAATGAGTTAGGACTCCAGACAAATTTTGAAAAGGTGTGTGAAATTCAAGAAATCTAAGGACACGCTGCTTTCAGCAAAGTTGGGCAGTAAAACTGTAAGTCAACAGTTGGTCCTGAGAAAGGTGGAACAAGGTGGTCTGAGGTGCAGTTGCCAACTATGTGCCTCTAGGTAAACCCAGTGACTCCAAATGGTTTTGGATGGAAAATGCCTTTAGGTCAACTGAGGATGCTCAAGTGGAAAAAAGGCTTTAGCTATAGACCTTGCTCTGCTTGTGATATGAACTTATCCACCTAGATGAACTTATCCACCTCTGTGACAGGAGAACACTCAAAGAATATTCATTCTTAATTTAGAGCAGTGGTGCTCAACCTGTGGATCCCCAGATGCTTTGGCTTTCAACTCCCAGAAATCCTAACAGCTGGTAAACAGGCTCGGATTTCTGGGAGTTGTAGAGCAAAACACCTGGGGACCCACAGATTGAGAACCACTGATTTAGAGACTCTGGAGCTCAGGAAGCACCAGGCAAGAAGATGTAGACATTACTGATTCCTAGTTCTGAATTTGCCTAGCTTTTGTTAAATGCCCCAACAAATACGCTTAACTTCTTTTATTAAAAGAAAGGAAATGTTTAGGTTGGTTCAAAAATGTTCAAATTGAGGGACCTTCCAAGGCTAGGGAGGATGTGCCCCATACCTAGGATGAGAAAATGCAAAAGGAGAGTAAGTTGCTTTTTCTTTAAGAGTGGCCCTCAAGAGAAGATTTTAGCAGACTCTAGTTGGGTTGGAGTCCTACAATACATGACCCAAATAAAATCCTAAACTTCTGTAATCTATGGGATTTATGTAAGCAATGGTCTTCCAAGTTTTCATTCATCCAGCAAGACTAGTCAATTGGAGACTCACAATCAGATTTATGACCTTATCCCATGAGCAGAAGGGGAGGGGAGGAAAGCAGAGGAAAGCATTCTAAATAGTGGGGACATGACCTATTCCGGCAAGATCTGTCTTTAGGGATGGCCAGCCATCCCATGATGTTTCCCTGCTTTCCTTCGCTTCTGAATGCTGTCTTCAGGCAGGAGTAGGGGGAACCCAATGGCCTGTAGGGCCCCTTCCAATTCTATGAATCTGTTATTCATGACAGTACAAATAAATTGGTTCTACTGTATTTGTGTCTGGTTAAACAAAGGCATGACCTTCATCCTCTTCAACACTACTGTTCTGAGTGACAGCCTGGGGCTTTAAACTTCATGTTATTTTTTTCTCTCTAATTATTCTTGGGATCAGAAGATACATGAAAAAATACTCCACTAGAGGGCAGCAACTCCTTGCTTGATATAATAGTATGTCACTATACTGCATTTTCCAGAAGCTAACCTAGGCCACCCTAGAGCTCTGATCTTGTTGGTTCTCATAGCAAAGGAAGGTCAAGCAGGGACACTGTGTAAGAGGCATCCAAAAGTAATCTAGGTGCAAAGGGACATTCTCATTTTCAATGGTTTATCGATGCCTTTAAGATTGAACAATACTGGGAATTTATGGGCATTCATTTTCTAGAAAATCTCCCTTCGAAGCCCCAGGTAGAAGCTAATAGAGCAGTGGTCCTCAACCTGTGGGTCCCCAGATGTTTTGGCCTTCAACTATCAGAAATTCTAACAGCTGGTAAACTGGCTAGGATTTCTGGGGGTTGTAGGCCAAAACACCTGGGGACCCACAGGTTGAGAATCACTGTAACAGAGTATTGACTTTTACCTCTATTGCAGCAATCCATTATTATTATTATTATTATTATTATTATTATTATTATTATTATTATTATTTTACAACACTGCCAGGGTCATCTGATTGCATGGTGCCACTGTATGCAGATGGGATGACTCTCAGGAGGCTAACATTTCTCACAAAATTGTTAATACTTCCACGTGGCACTTCCTTCCACTAAATCTCGCATTCATTCTATTTTATTAAACTACTAGATTTTCTTCCCAACTTATTTTTAACACTCCTAAGTTTGGAGCTGAAGATATTCAACGTGGCTTCAATCATATTCTTTTCTGCCTAATGGTTTTTCTATGTTGAATGTAAAAAAAAAAAGCTCTGTAATTTTTTGTCCTGGTACATAACTGGACAGTCTGGTTACTAACAACTCTGATTTCCCAAGATGGTCAAGACTATAAAATTGACCATCAAAGGACTGTTTACTTGGGGGGAAAAACCTCTCATTCCCAAACTTAGGCAAGCTTTTACAGCCCTTTGTATTCAAACTATGCCTACAGCTATGATCAATGGCAGATGTCCTCATACCCCTCTGGTCATTCATTTGTGTATTTATGGAGCCCCAGAAACTGAGGATTTGTCCTATTATTTTCTCTCCTGTTTGTTACATTCTGAACCAAGAACCAAATTCTTGGAATCTAATCTGTTTTATCTACATTCTACATTTAGTTTCCACTTCCTCTTCCTCTTCCTCCTCCTCCTCCTGCTCTGGAAGTCAATCAGCTGTTAAAGATACAGGAGAAAGGCCAGGAGAAAGAGGATTGCCTAGTGGTCCCAATAGATCATCACCACCACCACCACCACCACCATCATCATCATCATCATCATGTAGACTCTGCAAGGAAGCAGATGAAACAAAAGATCATATCCCCAGCTGCTGCAAGAAGATCACGCAGACAGACTACAAGCAGAGACATAACACCATTGCTCAAATGATTCAGTGGAACTTGTGCCACAAATACCATCTGCCTCAGCCTGCGACAAAGAACTGGTGGGATCACAAGTGGAAAAAGTTACAGAAAATGAACACATCAAACTACTCTGGGATTTCTGAATTCAGACAGAATTTTGGAGCAGAATACTCCTGACCTCACGATGTGTTAAAAAACAGAGCATGGATCGGTGATGTTGCAATCCCAGGCGATAGCAAGATTGAAGAGAAACTGTAAAAGCTAACACAGTATGAGGACTTAAAGATCAAACTGCAAAGACTCTGGCACAAACCACTAAAGGTGGTCCCAGTGGTGATCGGCACACGGTGCAGTGCCTAAAGACCTTGGCCTGCACTTAAACACAATCGGTGCTGACAAGATTACCAGCTGCCAGCTGCAAAAGGCCACCCTACTGGAAGTGCCAGCAGAGTGATCTTGTTTGCTGTGGACTCATCTTGTTGTGTTTCTAATAATAATAATAATAATAATAATTTATTTTATATAATAATCTATCTCCCCAAGAGAACTCGGGGTGGTTTCCAAGTAACAAACACCAAAACATACAGAATAAACAACAAAACTTAGAATTATCAAAACAACATAAGCATAACATTATCAAAATGACACATATATATTAAAAGTAATCCCGCCTATTCTTCGTGCATATTGTTAGGGCCAAAATTTCAAAAAAATGGACCTAGACAATTAAGAAGTACTGGTCTGGGCTAGTGCAAACAAGAATATGAAAGACCGGGAAATGGGTCGGCTAGTGCAAACCAGGATATGGGGGGCTGGGAAATGTGTAAAGTTCCATAACCGGCCACCAGCAATAGTAATTATGGGCCTGTGGCTGCTCATTTCCAGGGCCTATTAGAGGGCCATCCGGGATAATAGGTGGAAGGTGCAAGGCCGTATTCTTACAGTATCCAGGGCTGGGCTAAGAGTAGTCATTCTCAAAGGCTTGGTGAAACCACCAGATCTTCAAGCTCTTACGAAAAGAGAGGAGGGATGGGGCCTGCCTTATTTCCCTTGGAAGGGCATTCCCGGGGGGGGGGGCACCACTGAGAAAGCCCTCTCTCTCGTCCCCACCAACCATGCTTGTGACAGTGGTGGGAGCAAAAGAAGAGCCTCCCCGGAGGATCTTGGGGTCCATGCTGGTTCATAGAGATGCGATCATGAAGATAGGCAGATACTGCACAGCATGCCTAGAATGGCAAAACCCAGGACACATTTACCTGAGAGCAATACCCTGAAGTGGGCAAGAATCTGTTCCGTGGCATTTACATGACCCATAGAACTTATTTCACCTGCAATACAGGGAACACCCACTCAATGAGGTTATGAATAAGGGAAAGGTGGGGGTGCTTTGAAGCTTCCCCAAAGCTCCAAGCTGTGAACATAAAGAGACAAGATGCCCTGTGTGATAGATAGCCTGTGCGATCAATGAAAAAAAAATTTCAGTACTCATTACTAAATTAAAAGGCGCTGGTGAATCATTTCTAAAGTGTTTCTGTGGATATTTTGATAAAATCACTAATATTTGGCTGGAATGTTCAAATCAAATTGTGAAATGTTTGTTTTGACGTTCTAAACCAGATATCATCCATTCCAAAGCACTTCTATTCATTCAACACACAAATATATTCGTGATTGTTAATAAAAGATAATTCACCACATTACCTGCTGGAGAAATACTGAACTGCTGCAATTTTTCTTAGATTTTGGAATTAGTGTGTATGTGGGGATATTTATTTATGTACGTTTTGTTTAGACAAAAAGGCAATATTTTGTTTTAACAAATTTTGGAGAATAAAAAGATGTGAAATATAAAAAAACCCACTTAAAATGTATAAAAATTTCCACAATCTCACCCAGAAGAACTAAAATATTCAAAATAATTAATTCTTGCACATAAGGACATTTCTCTTTTCACCTCATTTCCTGGTTGCTGTGAAGAAGCAATTTATTCTGACTGCTCTTTACAAATGTACCTTCCTCCAAAACTTTAGTTTAGCAAAGACCAAATTAGATAATTTGCCTTGTGGGCACCATGCTTAGCATGGGCCTCTCAAAAAGGCAATTTTCTGCTTGAAAATAAGCCATCGTGATTATTTGGCACAACCCTTTTCACTGCTGCAGGACACATTATTCACAGTAAAAGACTTGTTTAGCTAATTAGCTTATGCCCAGACATCATCACTGCTTTAATTAAATGAAAACATTGGATTAAGTAAATGGCCTATCTGTAGTAAAAAAAAAATATGTAATATTAATGTGGGCATTGTCGAACATCTGGTTGGGATTAACGTTATTAACAGAATACATTTTAGAACATTAAACTCAAGAGTCATATTTATTTATCGTATCAGAAGTGAAACGAGGTTGCAGTTGTAATGTATTTAAAAAACACAAAGTTTAAAAACTTGGCATTATATTAAATGTCCTTTGACCAGTAGCTGACCACTTGGAGTGCCTCTGGTGTTGCTATAAGGCTTTCCTCCATTGCGCATATGGTAGGGCTCAGACTGCATTGCAATAGGTCAGTGGTTCTCAACCTGGGGTCCCCAGATGTTTTTGGCCTACAACTCCCAGAAATCGCAGCCAGTTTACCAGCTGTTAGGATTTCTGGGAGTTGAAGGCAAAAAACATCTGGGGACCCCAGGTTGAGAACCACTGTAATAGGTAGACTGTGGTTTGCTCTTCTCCACACTCGCATGTCATGGACTCCACCTTGTGGCCCCATTTCTTAAGGTAGGCTCTGCATCTTGTGGTGCCAGAGCGCAATCTGTTCAGTGCCTTCCAAGTCACCCAGTCTTCTGTGTGCCCAGGTGGGGAGTCTCTCATTCGGTATCAGCTACTGATTGACATTCCAAGTTACAACCTGCCACTTTTGGTCTCTCACTTGCTGGGGTGTTTCTGTGAGTATCTCTGTAGATCTTAGAAAACTATTTCTTTATTTAAGATGTTGACATGCTGGCTGAGAAAAGCCAGGAGAGAAGCCTCCCCACAGGATTGCAGCACATCAAGCGTCCCTTGGGCAACATCTTTGTAGACGGCTGATTCTCTCACACCAGAAGCAACCAGAAGCGACCCAAGAGTCATGTCAGGAATGTGTGCATATAAATGCGATTTTAACCAGGAATTATTTTAACTTAAGTGATATTTATAATTAGTATAAATTAGTATATATGCTATCAAGAGAGAGGGCAAATTTAATAAGTTATGAATACATATGGTTCCTGTAAAAAAAATAAATTTATTAGAAAAAAAATGTATCCTGCTGCTCCAAACAGGACAGTCAAACTATTTTGTACTAGCATTTTTTGTGACTCTCAGTATTAAAGGCACGTGTACTTTCCTCTGATATAAAATCCAGTCTCAAAGTCTGCCTCGATACATAAAAGGGTAGATATCGACCATTCAACTGTTTTGGCTTTACAGGTTTGGGAACACTTGGTTCTGAATACCAGCTGCTTGAAATTCAGGTTAGTTCTCATTGTATTACATACAGTTATAATCAGACATTCATCCGTCTCCCTATTTTGACTAATATCTGTTGCTTGCCCTTAATTTAGATGGGTTGCATTTGCTCACTTGCAGGTTGTACCAAACAAATCTTGATTGATTTTATTGTGACATTAGTTTTAAAATGCTGGATGAGCAGGACTGTCTTATTAGCATTAAAGGTCCCTGGGCAAAGTAGGGCCTTGCCTATACAACACTCACAGGAGTGATAATCTGGATTATGTGGCAGTATAGAAGGAGCCTTAGACTTCCTCTAACCTAGTGGTTCCCAATCTGTGGTCCGTGGCCCACCAGTGGTCTGCAAGAACTAAAATATGTTCTGTGGCTTCACCATTACAACACAGTTGCAACGAGAGCGACTGGTCAGAAACCAAGCTGATGTGGTCTATCCAATGCAATTTTCTGAATCAGCACCTCAAATAACCAAACCAAATCTAAAGTTAATCAAAAACTGATTAGTAACCCTTTTGGTACTAATGTTGGAGAGTGGTCCCTGGTGAAAGTGATCCCTGGTCAAAAAAAAGGTTGGCAACCACTGCTCTAACCCTTCATCACACAAATAGAATTCTTGGACCACAAACAGCAGAGGCTCTGCTTCTGATAATGGAGGAAACTGTCAGCAATTGTTGTCCCTGTCCTTTAATTGCCTCCTGCGAATCTGTTACATTATTCTGCTTCCATAACATTGCAAGCAGTAAAAAATGTAAAATTTCTCTTGTGAATGCAGACATGTCAAGTCTCCACTACAAGTCACAGTTTTCCTCCTAGTGAGCTAGTGGGAAATTTGAATGTTGAGGCATGTGAACAGAAAAATTATTGTTAAATTATTATCTTTGCATAGATTAGAATGGAGCAACTGTCCAACGTGCACTATGGTTGCGCCCAAGAAAATTGCATCCATAACTTTTCATAATCAGCATGTAGAGGTATCTGAATGTGCACCGTCACTTGGCACCTACTTGCCCATATTATATTGTGGTAAACAATGTCCCTACTTAGCACACTGGTGAGATTTAACATTATCTTCTTCCCAATTTTCTGGTTTTCCATAACTAAGGAGTTTGTTTGCATGGCCAAGGCAGACTATAGATTTGGTTGCAGGTACACTCAATCCTACTAAAGTAAGAACAGAAGAAAAACAGACTCCTCAATACTACCTTGATTCTTTTTGCTGAAGCTTCTGCTCTTTACCAATCACCCCTGTTCATGGAAAAGAACCCATTAGAAAGTGGTGAAGAGTTTCTTCAAAAACAGGAGAAACCCTCCTTTTCTCTTCCCTGAAACCGGAATATGTTGATGTCACAGTAGAGGCAATGGCATCAGAAAGTATATCTGGATTGTCTTATTCTCACAAGTGAAAAAAGGCAAACTTTAAGAACATACACTGGCAGGTTCTTTTTTTTTTTGGTCATGTCAGGAGCGACTTGAGAAACTGCAAGTCGCTTCTGGTGTGAGAGAATTGGCCATCTGCAAGGATGTTGTCCAGGGGACACCCGGATGATTTTATGTTTTTATCATCCTTGTGGGAGGCTTCTCTCATGTCCCCGCATGAGGAGCTGGAGCTGATTCGAACCTGCGACCTGTTGGTCTTCAGTCCTCTGGCACAGGGGTTTATCCCACTGCACCACCAGGGGCTCCTGGCAGGTGACCAGTGTGTTCTTAAGGCACTCTGTCTTCAGCCCACTTACCTATGTCACAACCTACCATCTGTAATGGGGTAGTCCATATATTTTTCTACTCAGACTGTCATCTCACTACATGTAAGGCATAGATCAGGTTGAGAAGAGAGTAAATAGCCAACCATCTGGCAAGAATTACCTTCTCACTCCAAAGAAATCAAAATTGCCATTATTAACAAACCCAAATCCCCATTTGGTTTAGAGGACCAGTCCTGAAAGTAACCCAGGCAATATGAGAGATCTTGTGCACTTATCCAGTTATCATGCTGTCCTGTGAAATTCCTAATTCTGTGTCCTTGATGGAATCAGGTCCCTAATATATAGGTAGGTAAAGTTCCAGGTAATTCCCACAATGCATCAGTTCTGTGGCATCAGATAGTGCCATTGACTGGATGGAAATTCCCTTTTCGTATGAGAAAGCAAAATGAGAAAACGAAAATGATATATTGGCCATCAGTAATGGCTTTAAAATAAGCTAATAGCCCAGATACTTTTACTGTCTCATAGTTTCACTGTTTAAATGGTAGTTGTAGCATTTACACACTATATACCTTGTGATTGTTCAGGTAAGAGAGATGACAATGTGCCCAGAAGATAGACAAGAGCACAGGCTTATTCTCCTGGAGCCAGAGAGCCTGACAAGGAGGAGGGAAGGGATTGCAGACTGGTTATAATACAGGAACTTATCTATCCACCTATCTTTGTCAGGTATTTATAAGGCACCTACAACAATGAGTATCTCACAGCATTATCTAGCTTTGAACTAGTGTTGTTGTCATTCCCTGGCCCGCCCACCTTCTTCTTAATCAGCAGGAATGAAGACCATCTTTATGATTCTAAGGCAGCATTATTGCCCACTTTTACCAGGTCTGCTGCTGTTTCTCGGGATACTTGGTGGTAAGTATCATATCTCATCAACATCCTTCAGTTTTGAAGGATCCAAAGAGGTTTAGATGGATATAAGATTCTATTTTAAATAGATTTCTTCAGATGAGTTGAAGCACAAGTCACATCATCTCTATTAAACACTATCATAGAGAGGATTATGTAAAATGTAGAGCAACAATTTGAAAGGTGCTCAGTTAGGGGAAGTGGACTTAAAACTTTCCATTTCCAGGTTCATCACGAAGTAATGTGCTACGGCGCACAAATACATAGGCAAGGCTAATTGGACTGAGCTTTTCTTTACCAGAACAATCATTATTTCCATTCCTAGTGGGTAATTTCTTACTAAATTTCCTGGGGGTTAGTCCCACTGATTCCAATGAGGCATATGTAAATTGAGGGGTAGGCAACTATTGGAAATTAGGGGATTGCACCCCAAATTTGAATCTTTCCCCAGCCACACCTCTTTTAGGCATTGTTTGTTATAG
Source organism: Anolis sagrei ordinatus (assembly GCF_025583915.1). Lineage (NCBI taxonomy): Eukaryota > Metazoa > Chordata > Lepidosauria > Squamata > Anolidae > Anolis > Anolis sagrei. Next base: position 111,343,495 of record NW_026845477.1, read on the forward strand.
ATTTTTATAGTTTTTATAGCTTCTATGATTTTTATATGGATTTTATGATGTGTTTTAATTACTTTTAACTGATATATGTATATACATGTGACATCTAATTGTTAGCGGTCTGTATGCCGTCCTGAGTCGCCTTCAGGCTGAAAAGGGCAGAGTAAAAGTGATGTAAATAAATAAATAAATAATAGGTCTTTTTTTCTCAATAGAAAATGTTCCGGAAGTTAACTTCTGGATCTTGGTATGAATGAAGGGAAAGAGGCTGAGAGAGTCCAAGGGTGGGGGTGGGGCTATTTGCTATCCCAGCAACTGTGGCAGTAGACTTCTCCTCCTTTAGCACTACACTCTCTCCCTGTGTCCCTCTCTGTGCTTCAGATGAGCAAGAGAAGTGGACAGAGAAGCAGGAGGGGAGGAAAATTTTGAAGGAGACAATGGTAGCAGTTGCCTGCCAGGTATAGCTTATCCAGTCTGTGCTGTCAGGTTAGCCATCTCACCCTCTCCTCCACTGGTGATGATGGGAGCACATGGCCCTGAAGCCCAGCACCTAGACCTTACAATGCTAGCCTGGAATCCAGCACTGGTTACCTGGGCATCCACCTGCATTCTTGTATGGGGGAAGATGGAAGGCAACAGTAGCTCTGCGAGCCATCCAAAAACTGTGGGTTGTATGATGGGCACAGACAATTGATGAAGTTAATATTCATGTATTTCAGAGGCAGGCTACACTAATGGTACAGAACATGAAAACTGCCCTATGAAATAGGAATCCTCCAGATTATGTTTAACGGCAACTCCTAGAAGAATGTTGGGAGCTGTAATTCACCAACATCTGAAGAGCTCCATTCCCCACCCTAGCAGAGATGTTTTCAGCCCCATATTTTTGAGTTAAAATGGCGGGCTTATGCTAAAATCAAGTAGTGTATGATAACTTAGTTTATTCCATAGCAGAGACTAGCTGAACGTATTTAAATTTGGTGTGATAGCTGAGAATTTCATTTTGTTCCCTTTTCCTAAGAGCTAAACAGAATTTGTATTCCTCCGTGGAAAGAACTAGATATGAAAAAACTGACTATCATGGACAGATCAATTTTTAATCCTGGACTCACTCTTCAGTACAATACTGAAAATACACAAACAATACTGGGGAAAAGAACAATTTGTTATTTTGTACCAAGGTTTATCCTTGAGACACACCCAAACCATGCTGGAGCTGCTTTCCGTTATCTGAAAGAGAAGATGGGAAACAGGGCACATCTCCATTGACTGCTCAATGCAGTTTGAAGACAGCTTCAGTGTGTGGTGTTTACAAAACAAACACTATGAATGTGTGCTGCAGCGTGCTTTAAACCAACTTAAGAAAAGTCTAAAATAGTGTATTTAATGTGCTTCAGCACACTTTAGTATAAAACATGTTTCATAATGAAAGCGACTCCGCAGAATACGAATCACGGTGTGGACACTTGAAACACCCCACTGAACTGCATATATATTCCAGTGGGTTACAAAAATATTGGATTCATACATAACGTGTTGAATGGATTTGTCCCATTTTTGTAATTAAAATTGTCCAACAGCTGAATATGTAAATCTGGGGCAGCATCCAACTTACATATACATTTGTTTGTGGTGTAAGCATAAACTGAAATCCTGGTTGATGAAGCAGAGCAAAGCTCGGATAGTCTTTCCATCTACTGATGGGTATATGTCTATCAGTCCTACAAAAAAGGCATAGATTCAAACTTAGTTTTTAAAGCAGGAGTACATTACATTTCAGTAAGCTCTTCATATGGACAACATGTGAGGTCTATTTCATTTGACAGATGGGTTTCCACCATTCCATGTTCCTGCTAGCATCTGGGAAGTACTTCTCATGTGGTTTTAATTTAAAATCCATTTTAAAGTTGATTTTAAAGATTTGTTGTGGAACCCTATGATGCTGTGGCAGAACTCTAAGGTTCCAGAAGTCCATACTTCAGCACAGTTTGGGGATCAATACTATAGAGTACAAAAAGAAGAAGAAAACCTCTGAAGGGACTGTTCATTATGCCCTGAAAAATCATTATTCTATAACAGAAGAAACTGAAATCCAAGGGAATATATCTTCATAAATTCTGAGCCCAAGGAAGAAGAAAATTTATGAAGTCTGACATATGTTTTCTGTTCCAGCATTAAAATATGGAATAGGTGGCAATAAATAACATTTATACTGAACATGGCCAAAAGTCCATACTTCAGCACATGTACAGCATGTGCCCATAAATATAGCAGTAAAGCTTCTCCAGCATCATGCTAGGTGATAGAAGAAAAATAAAACAACCTTGAGAAAAGAAAAATAGTGTGAGAAGAGAAACATCTGAAGATGCAATGTCTTAAAAGTCACGCAGAGCTGTTCTGCACAGGCCTACCCAATTTTAAACTGTGAATTTTAACCTACATTTTATTAGAAGCAGTGTTAATCTTTGTTATGTGTATTTTAAAATATGCATTTTAATAGTATTACATTTTCTTTGTTTTGACCCTCTTGTAAATAAGTTTATTTTTATCTCTCCTCAAGGACTCGGAGTGGCTTACATGAGCCCAAAATTCACAGATAAAATACAACACATTCAAACCAATCAAGTAAAATAATAAAACAAAACACAATCAAAACAACATCATAAAACAATGTGGCTGAGGTAAAAGTCAAAGCTGGGATCTGGCTCAATGAGTGCAATAATTCCTTAAAGGAGCCAATGGAAAGTGCAGAGATCAAGTGTACAGGGACTAGGGCAGTCCTAAACAAAAATGAGAAGGAACCAATAGGCATAAAGTGCAAGATTTAGAGTGGGTCAGGATAATGCTCTAGTGAAACAGCCTAATCAAAGACACATTGGAACATCCAGGTTTTTAATTCTCTCCGGAAGGAGGACAAGGTTGAAGCCTGTCTGATCTCCCTAGGAAGGGAATTCCAAAGCCAGGGACCCCCCACCGAGAAGGCCCTCTCTCTCGTCCCCATCAGCCACGTTTGAGATGGTGACGGAAGCGAGAGCAGAGCCTCCCCAAATGATCTAAGGATACGTGATCGTTCATAAGGGAAGATGTACCCTGCTTCCTGCTGTGAGGAGAGGAGGGGTAACAAATAAATCATCACTGCTTAGTCAAGGGTTCTGTTTTCAACAGTGGCTAGCCAAATACCTCCAAGCATACAAAGCTGACAACTCGGTATGTTGTAGGCATGATTGGAGGGGGGGGGGGGCGTGCCTAGTTTTAAAATCTAATTGTAATTGTATTTTATTGCATATTAACTTTTGTATCTACATCACAAATATTTAATTGATTTTTAATTTTTTCCCATTTGCCTTGTTTGAAAATTTTATTGGGTCGCATCATGTTAGCCACCTTGAGTCCCTATGGGGAGAAAGGCAGGATAGAAATGAAGTTGTCCTGAGCCATCCTAAAGATTAGAAGTCTATCTCTTCTCACCACACATAAGTTTCTGCCAGTTATAAAGTTTACTCCTGGTACTCTGCTATATTTTGGTGGAATTACCCTAACGGAGGATTCATTTTGAGTCTAACAGCTCAGATTCCCCAACAGAAGTGATAAAATATATGTGCCCTTCTATGTGACCTTCAGCCTTTTGAAAACTGTAATTTGACTCCCATCATAAGTGGTGGTCTCCGAAGAAGCTCAGAATGATGCCTGCAGGACCAGCCAGAGAGATGTTTCCGAAGAATCCAGTGGAACCATCTATTCGGGTCTGGCCGTCCTTTGCTAGCCATGTGAAATATGGTAGTTTAGTGGTCCTTTCACCTGCATCTATGGCAGGCATCCTCAGAGGTGGTGAGGCCAGTTGGAAACTAGGCAAAAGAGGGGTTTATATATCTGTGGAATGTCCAGGGTGCAAGAGAGGACACTTGTCTGTTTTAGGCAAGTGTGAATGTTGCAATTGACCAGCTCGAATAGCATTGAATAGCCTTGCAGCTTCAAAGCCTGACAGCTTCCTGCAGGGGGAATCCTTGGTTAGGAGGTGCTAACTGGCCCTGGTTGTTTCCTGTCTGGAATTCCCATTTTTTTAGTGTTGTTCTTTATTTACTGTCCTAATTTTAGACAGTTTTTAAAAATACTGGTAGACAAATTTTGTTCATTTTAATGGTTTCCTGCTTTCTGTTGAAATTTTCCACATGCTTGTGGATTTCAGTGGCTTCTCGGTGTAGTCTGACATGATGGTTGCCAGAGTGGTCCAGCATTTGTATTGTCAAAGGCTTTCATGGCTGGAATCACTGGGTTGCTATGAGTTTTCCAGGCTGTACGGCCATATTCCAGAAGCATTCTCCTGACATTTCCCCTGCATCTATGGCAGATATCCTCAGAGGTTGTGAGGTCTGTTGCATACTAGGCAACTGGGGTTTATACATCTGTGGAATGTCCAAAGTGGGAGAAAGAACTCCTGTCTGTTTGAAGCAAATGTGACTGTTGCAATTGACCAGCTTGAATAGCATTGAAAAGCCTTATAGCTTCAATGTTTGACTGATTCCTGCCTGGGGGGATCCTTTGTTGGGAGGTGTTAACTGGCCCTGCTTGGTTCTTGTCTGGAGATCCCATTTTTTGAGTGTTGCTTTTTATTTACTGTCCTGGCTCTAGAGTTTTAAAAATACTGGTAGCTAGATTGTGTTCATTTTTACAGCCTCTTCCTTTTCTGTTCATAGAATCATAGAGTTGGAAGAGACCTCATGGCCCATTCAGTCCAACCCCCTGCCAAGAAGCAGGAAAACTGCATGCAAAGCACCCCCAACAGATGGCCATCCAGCCTCTGTTTAAAAGCTTCCAAAGAAGGAGCCTCCACCAGAGTTCCACTGCTGAACGGCTCTCATAGTCAGGAAGTTCATCCTCATGTTCATATGGAATCTCCTTTCTTTTACTTTGTACCCATTGTTCCATTGCGTCCTAGTCTCCAGGGCAGCAAAAAACAAGCTTGTCCTTCTTCCCTATGACTTCCCCTCACATATTTATACATGGCCCTCATCATGTCTCCTCTCAGCCTTCTCTTCTTCAGGTTATACATGCCCAGCAATTTAAGCTGCTCCTCATAGGGCTTGTTCTCCAGACCCTTGATCCTTTTAGTTGCCCTCCTCTGGACACATTCCAGCTTGTCAACATCTCCCTTCAATTGTGGTGCCTAGAATTGGACACAGTATTCCAGGTATAGTCTGACAAAGGCAGAATAGAGGGGTAGCATGACTTCCCTGGATCTAGACACTATACTCCTATTGATGCAGGCCAAAATCCTGTTGGCATTATTATTATTATTATTATTATTATTATTATTATTATTTGCTGCTGCTGCTGCTGCTGCTGCTGCATCACATTGTTGGCTCATGTTGAAATTGTCCACCTGCTTGTGGATTTCAATGGCTTCTCTGTCTAGTCTGACATGGTGGGTTGTCAGAGTGGTCCAGCATTTCTGTGTTCTCAAGTAATATCTTGTGTCCAGGTTGGTTCATCAGGTGCTCTGCTATGGCTGACTTCTCTGGTTGAAGTAGTCTGCAGTGCCTTTCATGTTCCTTGATTCGTGTTTGGACAATACTGCTTTTGGTGGTCCCTATGTAGACTTGTCCACAGTTGCATGGTATACGGTAGACTCCTGGAGAAGTGAGAGGATCCCTCTTGTCCTTTGCTGAACATAGCATTTGTTGGATTTTCTTGGTGAGTCTGTAGATAGTTTGTATCAAGCATGTAGCGGGGGGGGGGGCTGGGGGGCTTCAGCCCCCCCCCCCCAAATTCTGATGGTGGTCCGCGAGGCCTTACTGGTATGTTTATTCATATCATGATCTGATCACCATGCTCAATATATCCCATATGCATGGGGGTATTGGGGTAACGATACAAAAGGTTTGCTAGGGTAGACCCTCTTTCACTCAGACAGCCCCCCCCCCCCCCGAACCAACTCACGCCCCCCCCCCCCCAAACAAAATCCTGGCTACGGGCCTAGTTTGTATGTTGTGTTTCCTCATCAACTTCCCTATGCGGTCAGTGGTTCCCTTGATATATGGCAAGAACACTTTTCCTCTGGGTGGATCCACATTGTGTGTCCAGGTCACAGCATATTCTTTGAGAACACGGACCCAGCTCCCTCAACCATGGGGCTTGACTTCCTAACCCTTTTGGCCGCCCTTCTCTAAGCAACAGGGCAGGGGCCTCCTCCCTCAGAGTCCAGAAAGGTGGCCAAAGCCTTTTCCTCTCCTGGCTGGAGAGGGGCTGAAGAAGAGGACGCAGAGTTGTTGGTTGGTATTATCTCTCCATCCCTCCCCTCCGAGCCCAGGCGCGAGGCAGTGAGAACGTCCTCGCGGGCGGATCAGAATGTCCTCGCGGACCAATGAGAAGGAGTCCTCGCGGGCAGCCAGGTGTGGTGGGGAGGGCGCGCGCGCGCGGGGAGAAGGCGCGCGCTCTCCTCTCCACTTGTTGTTGTGGGAGGGGGCGAGGAAGGCGTTGCCGAGGAGCTCCCGCCGCCCACAGCCTGGATAAGCAGCCTCCCTCCTTCCCTCAGAGTTTGGCCACTGCTTCGCCGCCCCGACTTGGCTCGCGAAGCAGGAGCCACGCGAAGGAACAAGCGGTTCAGGGCCGGGTCAGCGGACGGAGTGAGTGGGCACCACAGATACCCGGCGCCGCATTCCTGGGAGGCGGCGGCGGCGGCGAGTCCTTCTGTGGGGCTGCCAGAGAGATAAAGAAGAGTTCGCCATGGGGGTGCCTTTCCCCAGAGAGCAGGGTCCTTTCGGGGCGCTCTGGAAGCGGATGAGCCGCGGGTGGAAGCCCCAGGAGAGGCCAGGCCCGGCAGCCCCGCGCGGCCTCGACGAGATGCACCTGTCGCAGCAGAAGAGGTAAAGGAAGGGCGCCCTGGCCCTGCGCGCGCATCCCCCAAAGCCTGCAAATACCTTTTGAATCCTCTGCTTCCATTGAAGAGCTAGCGGGGGGGGGGGGGGGGCTTCCATACAGCTGAATATAATCCCACGTTATCTGCTTTGAACTGGAATATATGGCAGTGTAGGCTCAGATAACCCAGTTCAAAGCACATATTGTGGGATTCTCTGCCTTGATATTCTGGGTTATATGGCTGTGTGGAAGGGCTCCAAGAAATGTGTCGCTGTCAGTTTTGCAGACTCTATAGCCATGTTTGAGTAGCATTCTCACCTGGCATTTTGCCTGCATCTCTGGCCAGCATTTTTAGTGGTTCTGAGGCCAGCATCCTAGGAGATGCTGGCCACAGATGCAGACAAAACGTCAGAAGAGAATGCTACTGGAACATGCCATACGTCCTGAAAAATTCACAGCAATCCAGTGTTGTCCGGCCATGAAAGCCTCCGACAACACTTTGGGGGTAATATTCGGCAGGCACTTCTCCCATGAAAGCCGCTTTCATTTCCTCCAGTGTGCCCCTTTCCTGTCTCTTGTGTGTATTGGGAAACGTGTACCCCTGGATATATCAAATTTTGAACAAGAAAATGTCTGCCTGGTTTGAAAGTGTTATTTCCTGTTTAATTGTTGTTATACAATAATCTCGTTTATCCAAACTTCGCTCATCCAACGTTCTGTATTATCCAATGCAGTCTGCCTCCCGCGCGGATCCACAGCTGTTTCAATACATTGTGATGTTTTGGTGCTAAATTTGTACATACAGTAATTACTACATAATGTTACCGTTCATTGAACTGCTTTTTCTGTTGATCTGTTGTAAAACATGATGTTTTTGTACTTAATTTGTAAAATCATAATGTAATTTGGCGTTTAATAGGCTATTCCTTAATCCCTCCTTATTATTTCCTTAATCCCTCACTTATCCAACGTTCTGCCGGCCTGTTTATGTTGGATAAGCGAGACTCTACTGTGCTCCAGAAACTTCCTTTTTGTGGCTGCCACAAACTGTTGAATTGGTTGAAACTCAATGAAACTCAAACTTCATCACTGCCCTTTATCCCAGGATCTGATCCCAGGTTATATGCCTTAAACTGGAATATCTGAGTCCCCACTGCCAGATAACAGATAATCTGGAATCAAATCCTGGGCTAAAGGGGCAATGTGGATGGCCCTGAGATATTCTTTGAAAAACTATTTCAAAATGTGCTGCATGACATTTTGCAGTTTAATGAACTTTTCCCATGTTTTTATGATAGAACCAACTAGAAAATGACATTTATAACCCATGAACAAAAATCGAGTTACATAGTGTTACTTACTCGGGTACTGTATAAGGCACCTTGGAACGTAAGGCGCACATTCAGTTTTGAAGGAGTGCATTACAAAAAATGAATTTGCTGTTGAATGTGATGCAAGGTAACCATGAAAGAGCTGATGGGAAGCTGTGTCCTTCTATCAAGTCTTCCCACCAGCCTTTTCATCACCATCGCTGCCTCTCCTCCTCAGTCCCCAGCTGGGACCTTTTGCTCAACAGCACAGATGGGTTTAGGTGTGTGATTCTAACCTGTCATTGAATCTAATGTGCACCTCAATTTTTGCAATATAATTTAATCAGAAATGGTGAGCATTAGACTCAAGTGAATATGGTACAGGCAGTCCCTGAGTTACAAACATCCGACTTACCAATAACTCATAGTTAAGAACAGGGGTGAGACCACAGGAAGTGAGAGAAATCTACCCCCGAGAAAGGGAAGTTTACTTCTTAAATAGTTATCATGGGGAAAGATGTATTCCCTGAATCTTTATCCCCAATCCTTGCTTCCACAATAACCCAAATTTTCAAAAACCAATTCTCACAGGGACAGAAAATGAGGTGAAATCTTCTGAACTGGGGCACAGACAGCAAAACAAACACCACAAAACCTTCCCTATGCTATCCAAAGTGTGTGTTTGTGTATATGAAATAGATAGATAGATCTTGTTCATTACTTGAGAACTGCCTGTACTTTGAATATAGACAAGGCATGGCATGCTCTAATGCCTGTCTACTCAGAAATTATTCCCTTAAGGAACTTATGCCCAAATGAATGTGTATCCTGTTCTTTGGGTTATATAGGGCGCTGATTCAGAAGATTGTATTGGATAGACCGCACCAGCACTTGTTTCTTAGATGTAGTTGTTATGATTTGTTATGGGTGAGCAGATGAAGACATGTGTTCTGTATCTCAAAAATTAGAGTTTATAGGGGGAAACTGATTATATATATATATATATATATATATATATATTCATTCAGAAACAGGGCTAACATTTAAGACACCAAAATATGTCTTAGCGAGTGTTCTATAATCCTACCCACCATATTTGTGCGTGAATATTTATATATGTGGATTTTGTTTCCAAAAAGTACCAAAAATAAAAAAAATGAGTTGTAGGTTGGCTTGGTTGGCTTGGAGTAGAATATTATGCACAGATCAAAATTACCAACATGTATCTAATCACTTCACTATAAATTGCATTTTATAGCTAAAGAGTACATATTCTCAGCACCTTTTCCCCCCAGTTCTTGTAAAATTTGTTCAGATTTATTTGGTACCTTTTGGAAACAAGGTCCACATATATAATGTCAGAGGAAGAAACAGGCTATGCTATCTTGCCTAAGAACACCTTCTGAAATACATGGGTTTGCCTTGAGTTGGGAGGCAACTTGAAGTCTCCCTCTCTCACACACATACACACAATTATTTATTGCTTCTGTTGACTGTTGTCATATGTGTATATGTATACAAATGTTTGTTCATATGTGATTATATAGAACATGTTAATATATATGTAAGGGGAAACACATTCATATTTTTCTCTTACACATGCACATTCACAAACAGTTTCGTAGCAAAAAAGCACAACGTTGTGCATGTAAAGAAAATTCATTGTAGAGACTTTTGTATAGCCATGTAGACCAAATTAATGGTTTTTAAAAATCCTGTTAGAAGTGACTTGAGAAATTGCAGATAGCTTCTGGTGTGAGAGAATTGCCCATCTGCAGAGATGTTGCCCAGGGAACGCTGGGGCTGACAGATGGGAGCTCACTCCATCTCATGGATTAGAACCGGTGACCTTCAGGTCAGTGGTTCAGCTGGCCCAAGGGTTTAACCCATTGTGCCACCACTGCTCCTTTAATGTAACCAAATTAATGTAGCAGTTAGCAACTCAAATTTTAAAATAATAAATCAATCACACTTTGAAATTACTGTTGGTACTTGTGATGTGCCATATGTTTTATGTAGACCCAGTTAATAGGTCATTACAAAAAATAGCTGATGTGTAAGGCTAGTATCTTCTTTCTAAGAAATGACCGTGCTGGTCTGGAAAACCCTGTCAGAATATTCCTCCTTTCCCTATAAAGTTGCATTTCTTCTCAGCTTTCCCCATTCTGGCTTACTATCCCTCCTCTCCTGCCCCAGAGGAAAAAAAGAATATTTCACAGATTATACCTTCAGACATTCCTCAGATGTAAAGACAATTGCTGAGGTACATGTAATACAATCAGTCCTCATACCAATAATGCCTGCGGTTCTTTGCTTCTTGCATCGGTGTATTTATTTATTTATTGTACAATAACCTGTTCTGCACTTGCTGAAGCAAGGTGTGCTCAGACATAACCGTTACCCTTTAAAACTTAACAACAACAATTGGAGAATGTTTGATCTTACAAGGGATCTGATTGTCCTTACTGTAGCAAAGCTATATAGTTTACTATCAGGATAAGAAGTTATAGCTTGTGGGGAGAAAGCAGTAACGTGGCTCCTGATTGTAAGTGCTCATGCCCACACAAGCACTCATATTGGGATAGATTTGCTGGTGCTTCTGTGGAGTGGGGAAAAATCAGCTTTAGCAATCTTTCTAGTATTTAGGTTTTAGAAATCCACCCCCCTCAAATCTCTCCAAAAGGTAAATGTAGTTTATTTAGCAGTAGGTCTCTGAAAACAGGCTGGTAAAAAAGGAATAGCTGGAATATGACTTCCTCACCAGTTTGTTTGTTCATTGCAATAGAAAACGTGAGTCCATCAAGAATATCTGTTTTATCCCCTTTCTAATTGGCTACCAACCCTTCATATTAAAGATTAAAATTATTAAAGATCACAGGAATGATCAAGAACAGTGTTTTTATATGAACCAGAACATCTAGATGGCTCCTATCATATGGAAACAAAGAACACTCGGTCAAATATGTGCTGCATGCACAGATCTACATACTGTTGTTACGTTGATAGAAAAATGCTATTATGCCAGTTATTAACTCTCTATCTTCAGTAAGCAGTTTGGCAATAGATAGTTAAAGGTACACATGCTGAAATGTCTGTCTGTTTCTAAAAGAATATGTATTAAAGAATTGGACAGTCATTCATTTAATGGTACCCACAATCTTGTGCCTGAGGTGGTTAATGATACAGCTGACTCTGGACCAGTTTTTCCACCTTCCTAACATATTTAAATCAGTGCATCCAAGTTTCTATATTGTAGAGTGATGTTTGCTTCACAGGAAAGGATATGATGCACCTGTCACTGGTTTTTCCAGAGTTGTGCAAAAGGTGAAAAGATGCTGGATCTGTCCTGAATTACTAGAAGGTTTTGAATGATGGTAAAGACTGTCCATGAGGAAATTATTAACAGCCCAGGTCTTTATTTGGAAATATTTCTGCATAGGATACTAAAATTTATTTTAAATTAGTTTTCGGAGTATAAACACAGTTGTATATTGACATACATTGAGATGTTCACAGCATAAAGGGAGATGCACAGATTTGATCAATTATGGGATAATGCCCAGTGGCTTGAGCTCTGTGCCATTTGGAGGCTATTCCTTCCTAGATATCAAAGTGTCCTTGATTGGCCTTATCTACAGGCAATATATAAGGTGCATTGCCTGTAGATAATCTTTCTCTCTCATTGGATTTGTATTGTTGATTATAAATGTCATTAGTGCATGGACAGAACCATGGGAAGCATGTTTTTGAAGTGGATGTGCATCTAGTGTAGATTTTACACTCACAATATATAAATGGATTCAAGCAAAAATTTGGTTATTATTCACAATGCACACTATGAATAAAATTTAAAAAGCGAGGCATGAAACAGTGTACTTAGTGTCACCTATGTGTCATAGCAGCTGGAAAAGATACAGCCAAGAAATGTTTAATTGTCATAAAAACATTCAGATTAGCTGTTTCTCCTTACAATTTAGTGTTTCTCATAGAGAGTGATTTGTGAAAATTATTCTTTGGAATGGGACATTTTTGCAATATATAATACATAGTGACATAGGATCCGGACAAGTGCTCAAAGCCCAGCGCATGCATGCATACACTCACACTTTTTTATTTGAATTTATTTTTTATACTTCAGATGAAAAAGAGTGAGTTTGTACATGCATGTGTTTCATACATTTGCAAAAGTGACATATTTTGTGGCATAAATCACAAACAGAATGTAAATGGTTATGTAGATGCTCTAAGAAATTTTAATGATTTCCTCAAAACTATTACTTCATCCAAGTAGAGAGAAATCCAAAAATGTTCCTCCAATTGTCATATTAATATCCACATGAATATAATGATATCAGTTCTCTTTGCATATAGAAAAATGACATCTTTTGAAGTTCTGTACTTCTTCAGAAAAATTACATGATATGCAGAGTAATTCTATAAAGCTATATATAAAATTAAATAAACAAATATATCCTTCCCATGTTTCCACTCTCTCAGAAGTTATTCCCATTGAGTCTTATCCCATGTTTGTCCCATGTTCATTGATGGTCACTATTCTAAATACAGTGCAACCCCACAAAACAGTTTTAGTTGTCCTAACCCCTCCATCTCCAGTTTCCCTGGACTATTTTCTGGCAGAAAGGATAAAAATGGTAAATTATCTTGGAAAACTCCCTTATTTTTAACATTTTAAAAACACTGTTGTTCCAAAGCAGAAGTAGATGTCTGATCATTCCTGTCTTCTCACCATTTTCCAAAAATCTGCTTTTGAATCCATTAAAGTTTTCTAGCACAACTTTTGACTAATGTTCTGCTCCTCAAGGAAAACCTGCCTGTAGCTAGCAGAAGAAGAGAAATTTTATAAATCAGAATGTTTGCCTCCTATGCTATTTTCAAAATTTTGAAAAATTGGAGATAGATGTTTTGTTTTGTCTTAAAGGCTTGATTCCACCTGTAGTTTGAAGGGATTTTATCACATACACACCCTTATGGCACTTTAAGATTCCACCATTTTGACTTGCTGCATGTAAAGTCCAGGTCAAACACATGGAACAAATTAAATTAATCAAACTCTAACTTATATTGAACTTCATTGTATAGCTTGGCACAGTCACATATATGTACAAAAATTTTAGAAGCAGATGATCCTTCACTTTAGTTTTGCCTATATCTATACTTTTCTATTTGAAGTGTTTACAAAGTAATTAACTTAGAGAAACCTGTGCTTTTTGTGAGTATAGAATCAACTGTTTTATGCTGCAAATCTGGGTTCGCATGAGAGTTTACAAAGAGGTTAGGGAGAACCTTTTATCTATAATCCAGTGAGTTCAATTGGTCCTCAGACAATAATAATTAGAAGTTGATAATAACTGGTGGCTGCACAAGGAATTAGGTTTACAACTGAGAGACAAGCCAGGTGTTTACCTTGCATTATCCTTTATATTTATTTATTTAGAGTACCGGTATTTATACTCCACTTTTTAGTCACAGATGCTGTCAGAGTGGTTTGCAAATATTAGTTGGACAGTTCCTTTCCTCCAGGCTTGCAATCTGTATGCAAAAACGGAGGGAAATAATTATATTGTTCAGTGGATAGCATTATGCACTTTATACCCAGAAACCCATTGGTTAGCACCAAGCAAGTATTTCAGTTTCTACGGCATCTTTTCCCCTACCCTCAGTGCTCCTTTTAGCTTATTGTAATAAGATGCAACTCATGTACTGTCTGGAAAACCCTCTGTTCCTGAAAGCAAGTAGTGTTCAGGTCAAGGTTGTGTAGCAGAAGCGGAATACAACCTTGACCTGAATTTCTACAGTTTTCCCATGAATATCAGCAATCATAATAGGTAACTGCCGCAATGTTTCTAGAACTGCAACAACAAGAAAAACTGGACATTACTCAACTTCAGCTGTATCCAAATTCAATACTACACCGTGCAGTGTTCTTCCATGCCCCTGTTAATTGCAAGTGATGTGAATTAGAAAAATGGAAAACATTATGATGTCACATTTCAGAATAAGTGCTGCTACTTCCTATTTAAAGCTGGTTCTATACTGCCATGTAAAATTCAGATTATCTGCTTTGAACATGGTAGTGTAGATTCAGGCCCCTTCTGCACTGCCATATTAAATCCAGATTATCTGATTTGAACTGGATTATAAAGCAGTTCAAAGATAATAATGTAGATTATCTGCTTTGATAATCTGGATTATATAGCAGCGTAGAAGGGGCCCCATATAACCCAGTTCAAAGCAGATAATGTGGATTATCTAGATAATCTGGATTATATAGCAGACTAGAAGACTAAGAGGACATGAACAATGTGATTGCTCTTTGTAGTCTCCAGTAACACAGAGATTCAAATTGTTGGGTGTCATTTTATCCATCACCATCACCTTTCTGCCCCTGAGGCATGATGGATAAAAAAGTAATTGAGACCCCTTCTACTCTGCCGGATAATGTGGATTATCTGATTTGATAATCTGGTTTATATGGCAGTGTAATGAAGCCCCCAGTGACACAGTGAGTTAAACCCTTGTGCCGGCAGGACTGAAGACTGACAGGTTGGAGGTTCAAATTTGGGAAGAGCAGGTTGAGCTCCCTCTGTCAGCTCCAGCTCCTCATGAGAGAAGCCTTCCATAAGGATGGTAAAATATCAAAACATCTGTGTGACCCCTGGGCACCGTCCTTGCAGATGGCCAATTCTTTCACACCAGAAGCAAGTTGCAGTTTCTCAAGTTGCTCCTGACACACACACGCAAATTGCAGTGTAGAGTTTCAGTAACCATCTCTTGCATTAGCCTAGAAAGAAAACCCAGTGCATACTCCTTATGATTTAGGTTGGAGATTTCCCTTGGAGAAGAGAAGAATTCTTGCATCAAACAGGAACTGTAATTAGTAACTCACCAATACAATTACTTTTATTTATTTCAGGTTTTATGGCCATGCTAATTGTTGACCTATCTGCTTTCTTTTGAAGTGCCTGCAGGACAATTGTCAGTGGGCCAACTGAGATATCAGGGTTGTCTCTAAACTACAAACTCTGGCTGTTCAGGATGCTGGTCAGGCCTGCAAAACAAGTTGCTAGCAAGGAGTAGTCCATGTAAGAACGAAAGCTAGAGATAATTCATATATGATTCAGTGGTTCAAACCCATAGCCTGATCCTGACAATATTTTTGATGGATCCTTCCCTTAGACTAACAGGACAAACATATTATCTTTCTCTGCTAAACTTCAGGTGGATGATAAAATACTTGTCTCTTCAAAAAGCTTAAGGGGAATCCACGCTGCACAATTACTGCAGTGTCCATAGGCAAGGTATTACAGTATTTAGTAAAGACATAGTAATTGTATATTTGTCATTGTGGGCTTTCAAATCATTTCTGACTTATGGCAACTGTATCATTGAGCTTCTTTGGCAAGATTTATTCAGAGGGGGTTTGCCTTTGCTCTCATTTCAGAATGCGATAATATGACCTACCCAAAGTGTGAAATCCACCTCTAAGGGTGGATTTCATGGTTTGTAAATGCCAATTCTTATTTACCCCATTAAAACCCTTTCTGGGGAAAAGGCTCAAAAATGTGGGTAGCTCCATTGGAGCTACCCAAAAGACAACTTACCTCCCGTGATTGGTGAGGAAGCATCTTGCGACACTTCCTCATCACTTCAACCATCAATGGGGTGGGCCACAGCCTGCATCATGTAATAGTGCTCGGCAGGCCCTGTCCCTGAGGAGGAACAATGGGCCAAAAGCCCCTTGTGTGATGAGGTGATAGGCTCTGTTTCCTGGACCCCCCTCAGCAAACACAGCAGTTCTGGTTGTGGTGCCAACTTCTCCACTGTAAGTGAGAAGAAATGTTGACAATTGGGGAGAGAGAAAACATGGTGAGATTGCATGTAATATTTCTATCTGGATTTGCTGTGTGCTTGTGACGTCAAGAGTCTTTTTATTTTCCATTTTGTTTTCCTGAAATGGGTTACCTAACTTGTATTTGGAGAAAACGGATTTTGATTGCTTTAGGAATAGTTCTACTGTATACAATAAATTCCTGGGTTATGGCCATTTATATTTGTATAATGATGTCAAAGAGTTTCTCTGGGCAGGTGCCAGGAAATTAAACAAGGAGATCGTTAGTTCTGTTTTGTTTGCACAGCATATCGTATTTTCTCAGTTTGTAGTAGTCATGAAAGTGGAACTTCTATTAGTTCTTGCCATGTCTCTTGGGAATTATCATGTTGCTTTACACTATTAAAATGGGTCTCTGTTTTTTTTTGAAACGGAGACAGTATTTCATCTACTCAAATTGTTATTTTGTATCTTGAAAGTATATATTTCAAAATAAAATAAAAATATATGCAAGTGTCTTCAAATTGGCTAACTACTTATGATTGGAGCTCCCGGTGGTGCAGTGGGTTAAACTGCTGAGCTGCTGAACTTGTTGACTGAAAGGTCGCAGGTTCGAATCCGGCCCGCTGTTAGCCCCAGCTTCTGCCAACCTAGAAGTTCGAAAACATGCCAATATGAGTAGATCAATATGATCCTGCTTACCTGTCAAGATCTGGTTAGATTTGCTGCCTTTAGGATATTTCTATGAGTGTGTTTTATTATTTTGGATTTGTTTGAAAGGAAGTGCCTTGTTGTGTAACCATATCTTTTTCATACGTTTCTGGAAACGTATGAAAAAAATAAGACTAACTCTGAGTTTCATAGGGTTTTCATAGGCAAGAAATACAGAGAGGTGGTTTTACCAGTTCCTTCCTATAAAATATAGGCTGTGGTATCTGATATTTATTGGCTGTCTCGCATGCAATGAATCATCATAGAACTCAGATTCCATCATCAAATTTTATAAGATCTATGGTGTACTTAGAAACAAAATATTGTAAAAGATGAGCGCTTAACAATAATGTGTTGTCAAGTGCAGCTCTGCAAATGAAAATCATCCATAAAACAAAAAGATTTGAAAATTGTGTTAATTATGAATGCCATATTGCTCTGCTCTGGAAAATGAGAAGCTTTATTTTGTCAAGGACTAATAAACACAAACACTGGGGCTTTTTGCACAATTGATGAGACCCAACCCCATCTAAAAGTATTGGTAGCTTGTCTAATATTTCAATTCTACCTGTGTATCTAGTAAACTTCCCATCAGATGCTATGACCCCTCAGCAGTACATGTCATCTTGGTATTTATTTATTTATTTATTTAAAACATTTATATTTTGCCCTTCTCACCCCGCAGGGCACTCAGGGCGGAGCACAACATATATACGGCAAACATTCAATGCTAGGACATAAAACCATAAATATATACAAACATTAAAATCACTTATATCCACTTTAAAATCAGTTGCTTAAAGACCATCCCAGGACACCATTTTATTAATGCCTCATCGCACTGGCCCAAAGACTTGGTCTCACAGCCAGTTCTTCACCATCCTTCTGAAGGACAAGAGGGAGGGGATGATGTAATATTGCCAGGAAGGGAGTTCCATAGCCAGGGGGCAATCACTGAGAAGGCCCTGTCTCTCGTCCCCGCCAAACACGCATTTAACAGTGGTGGGACTGAGAGCAGGGCCTCTCCAGAAGATCTTAGTCTTCATGGTGGATCATAAAGGGAGATACATTAAGACAAGTAAACTGGGCCAGGGCCATTTAGAGCTTTATAGGCCAAAGTTCAGTTGTGAATTTTGCGGCTATAAATGTGTCAATTCATTTTATGGTATAAGCTTCAAATTAAAGCACTTACATCATGAAATTATGGCACCTATATCCATTTAGTGATAGAGCTACATTTATTTTCGTTTCTGTTTGCCCATTGCTGTTGTAAGTGCAGCCTACATTATTCACAGAATTTACCATAATCCAAGTCTGCAAAGTTTTGAAAGGAAAATACAGATACAAGAGAGATGACCCGATGTGACAGACCTGTGGTTAGGTTTCAGAGCTATTATAAAAGTCAAAACCAATATAATTCCCTTGTCATACTTTTTATTGTCACTTTCCTACACCTAAACCATGCTCGGTAATATAGAATGATACTTCTGAAAAGCAAACTAATTATGTTATTCTGTTGGCTTTATTATCTCTGACACTGTAAGTCTTTATGGTAGCACATTCATCAAGAAATTCTGGAAACTGGAGAAGGTTTTTGTATGCTAGTGTTTGTTTTATTGTTTCTTTGCTTTGTCAAGGAATTTTTACTTGTATGGAAATCTTTACTTTGATCTTGATTTTTGTTGATTTTTGTTAAGGAATTACATGCTAGGATATCACCTATAATACCAATAATGGTTCATGATGGGCAATGATGGTTATTAAAATCCACTTAACATCCTGGAACAGCAAAGCTTAGGAGTATTTCCAGAAATAGGCAGGTGTAACAGCTTCTAATAAAAAAAATGAAATTAGTTTCCTAGGAGCGGGGGAGTTCTTTTCTGATAGTGTCATAACCTGTTCCTTCATCCAAATTTTCCAGTGGTGGTGGTGTTTCTGAAACTGCTCCTCCAGGTATTTTGGACTTCAGCTCCCAGAAATCCCAACCAGCTTACCAGCAGTTAGGAATTGTGGGAGCTGAAGTCCAAAACTCCTGAAGAAGCAGAGTTTGAGAAACACTGCTCTAAAATATAGTGTACAGCAGCTGGTATTCATTGGTGGCCATCCAAGAACTGACCAAAACTGACTCTCTTTACTTTCCAAGATCAGATGGAATTAGGGTATTTATATGAGTATGTTATGTTATTTTGTATTTGTTTGAAAGGAAATGCTTTGTTTGGAATCATAATACATGGTCGTTTGGGGAAAGGTGTGAAAAGGTTAGAGCAGCTCTGTGTCATGTTATCAGACTGTCCACCTCAGTTCCCACCAGAGCAGCCCCTGAGGAGGTTAGCATTTCTGTGCTGTGTTCAGTTGTTATCTTGAAAGCAGAATGATTGCTTTCAACAGTACAATGGTTGCTAATTGTTAACTATCAGGGCTTCCCAATATCTTCAGGAATTCAGATCCCTAGAAATGAAAGTCTGTTTTATTTGTCTAATTTTTCTTTAATGTCAGAGATGAAGACACATAGATAAGAAACTCCCCGCCCAAAAAGGAGGCTGGATCCTTGTTCCTTGCAGAAAAATAGAGCTTTGACTTGTCTTGGTCAGAAGCTAAATCATTCCCCCACAGGGTTAAAGGTCTCATTCTTGTTGACTATTCTTGATGCTCTTTTGTTGAAATTCCTAAGGCTAGTTAGACCCAGTTACCTGTTATTCTCCTTGTGGAAGTGCCGTTTGAAGATGTTCATGGTTGAAATCATTTGAGCTACATGGAATCAGATTATCATCTTTGGATATCTTTTCTTCAGCACGTCACATTTGATGTCATATTCGATGAAATATGTATAGTAACCAAGTTGATGCATTTTCAAGATTAGCTCCCACTTTTCTAATCAATTTGACAAACAGAGCATGGAAGTCCATACTGTCATATTTCATATGCATTTGGTAGAATTTACAGTTTTCACTGAAAAGGGTCAAATTACATTAAATTTGTATCTTTTTGATCTGTCCCTATGCTGCCGTCACATGGTTTCAGTAAACATTTCAAAAGGTGATTAATCTTCAGTTACCAGTTAGATTGGCTTGCTTGCTTTCTGTGTTGCTCAGTTCTCTAATATTCAATATTCTGACAAATATTTCAGTATCATATTACTCACAATCATAATTTTTCTTCCATTCCCATAAGGAAAATGTGGCATACATGATGTTTTTACTCCCCTCTTCAAAAGCTGCAGAGAAGTAAATATGAATAATTACATCATTTTGTTTCATTTGGGTTGCTTACAGAATCTGGGAGTCTCCACTACTTCTGGCTGCCAAAGAAAATGATGTTCAAGCCATCAGGAAATTGACCATGGATGGGTCCTGTGATCTTTTTCAGAGAGGTATTCACCCCCTCCTTGCTTCCCAAGTTAACAAATGGAGTCCATGCTTGACTGAGGAGAGAATTCTCTTTGAGGAGCAACAGCCACATTCAAATAGTGAAGTAGCAAGGGTCTTATCACAATAAGTATGACAATGGTGGATTGACTCAAATATGCTTTTTTTTCTCATCAAAATTATACTTGTCATCCATGCCCAGTTTTAAATACAAATGGGGTAGACATATGAAGACACAAAATTGCTACATCCATTATGCCAGCATTGCTAGAAATTCAGCTAATTCTTAACTGATCCTTTGTTTTGTTTTCTCTACGTTATGTAGGAGTTGTTGGT
Source organism: Anolis sagrei ordinatus (assembly GCF_025583915.1). Classification (NCBI taxonomy): domain Eukaryota; kingdom Metazoa; phylum Chordata; class Lepidosauria; order Squamata; family Anolidae; genus Anolis; species Anolis sagrei. The sequence goes on from NW_026845477.1 coordinate 111,363,909, forward strand.
GAGACAGCCCTTCACATAGCTGCCCTCTATAATAATGAAAAAGCTGCTGAAGCTCTTTTGGAGATTGCTCCAGAACTTATCAATGAGAAGATGACATCTGAATTCTATGAAGGTAATTGTTATTGAGCTAGAATTTTTAAATTAATATATATACTCTGGAATTGTGTTATCAGAGTTTTTTTCCTTTTGATAGCTGATAAAAAGTAATCAGCTTTCCACAAATCTGGTAATTGTTTGTCTTCCTGATTTTGCCTGGCATAATTTAGTTGTAATATAACAGTATAATCATTTTTTTTCTTTTTGAATTTCCCAAGTTTTCCAGTTTCCTGGCATATAGCATTCTAGATGCACACATTACACATATTTTCTCCCACAGGTCCAAAAGTATCTAAAGGTAAATAATTTTTGAAAGTGAAAAAGTGGTGTGAGGAATACCAAATTAAGTTTCTCTTCCCTTGGACACTGAAACTTGGACAGCTAGCTTAGCTGAAAACACTTAGGGTCAAAGGATATCTCCTTGTGACTCTTTGGCCCCTTCCACACAGCTGAATAAAATCCCACATTATCTGCTTTGAATTGGAATATATGGCAGTGTATTAACTCGGATAACACAGTTCGAAACAGATATTGTGGGATTTTCTGCTTTGATATTCTGGGTTATATGGCTGTCTGACTCCATAAATGTTGCAATATTGAGTCTCCCACTCTTTAAAATATATGAATGTCGAGGCATGGAAAAGAGTTAATATCTGTCAGCAAGCTGGTTACCTTGTTCCATGGTTTCCTTCCTAAGGTACATCTGTGATACAGGTTTATAGTAGTTTCATGCTAGTTTATCTTCACTGGCTTCCTCCAACTTAGAGAATTCTACAAATTACAATTTGGAAAATCCTAACTGCATTTCTTCTTCACAGAAATTGCATGATGCTCATTGGGAAATCATATTAAACCACTTTAACTTTGCTAGGCTAATACGATAGACACACGGATTGTCTATATCATATACCCATGGGCAGTGATGGAAGTTAAATAAATGAGCGGGTCAGACTATATGTGACATTAGCCACGCTGTTTAATATTATGATTGGCATTTTTATACCCCATTTTTATAGACAAGGAACGTAATCTTGTTTGGTTCTACAGTAAGAAGGGTAAACATTTTTTAGATATTTCTATCACAATTTTCAAACTGAAAATCTCCAGTGAGGCTACCATCAGCTTCAGAATTTCATAACTTTAGGATGGTTTTCAGTGAGAAGATAATGTTGGAGGAAATGTCTGGGAAGTTGTTCTCCCATCCACTAGTCTCAGTCCACACCAGAGCTATGCAACACTATTTTTAATTTTTTTTAAAAACTCAATAGTGTTAAGAGATGTGGCAAATGTTGTGTCTACTTTTACTCTCTGTCTTGGCTTTCACTTCAAAGAAATACTTTTTTCCTGAACTGTCTGCATGTTTGTACTTCTCATTAAAGAAAATTTCCAGATTGTGAAACATTTAGCCAGAATTTCTTTTTAAATGTTTGGTAAACTTGTAAACCCATCATAATGCAAAATATGCAAAGCATGTCTAAAGTGAGTCTTCAATGCTGCAATTCCTCTGTTTTGTGTTCTTGACATGTGAATTGCAGGGCAAACCGCTATGCACATTGCAGCAGCCAATCAAAATGTAAACCTGGTGAAGTGCCTGCTCAAGAAAGGGGCTCACATCTCCACTCCTCGAGCGACAGGACTCTTCTTCAGGCGCAGCACCCAAAGCCTCTTCTACTTTGGTATGATCTCATCTGCAGCTGCAGGAGACAGGGTTGCTTCTGGCAGCTGGAACAATATACAGTTTTTAGGGACTGCTCCCCATGTTCCAAAACAGCCCAATTGACAGTTGTTTATGCCAGTATCTTTCCCCACAGCAGGTGTGTTTCTCTAAAAAATAATTTGGTGTGGCAACTGGGGTTCTTTTTTCATAACTGGCAGTCAGAGTCCTTAGGATGTTACAACTAAGAGTTATCATTTAACAATAAGCATTATGGTATTTAATATTCTGCCTTTACTCTTCATTACTTTAATTTACCTTAAGCTTACTCTTACAATGAGTTTGCAACCTGGGTCTCAGTTTGCTAATGACTCATCAGTTTCTACCACAGAGTACTGTGGCATCAAGAATTGAGAAGCATTGCTCTCTCTAGGGCAGGCATTCTCAAATGGCGGCCCTCCATCTGTTTGGGCCTCCATCTCCCAGAAGCCCTAATGAGCTTGTTCAGTTTTCAGGAATTCTGGGAGTTAAAGGCCCAAACAGCTGGAGGGCCAGAGTTTGAGGATGCCTGCTCTAGGGGGTGTCAGGAGGCAGTTGTATTTATTTATTTATTTATTATTTATTTACTTTGCTTATATACCGCTGTATCTCAAGCCCGAAGGCGACTCACAGCGGTTCACAAACAGTAAAAACAGTAGAAACAGCAGTGGTTCCATACAACATATAACAATTGACTTAACACATTATCCATAAATTACCAATAAGCAATTACAATGCACAATTATTACAAAAAACAACCGTACCCAATCTTCTCATCATCCAAGCGTAGTCCAGGCTCGTCGTCCATTGTTCCATTCCTATGTTCCATTACCAGATTGCACTAAATTACTCAAACGCCTGCACAAACATCCAGGTCTTCACCTTTTTGCGGAATACCATTAGAGATGGTGCTAGTCTAATGTCCGTAGGAAGGGCGTTCCACAGCCGAGGATCCACCACCGAGAAGGCCCTATCTCTCGTCCCCGCCAGCCGAGCTTGAGAAGCAGGCGGGATCGAGAGCAGGGTCTCCCCGGAAGATCTCAAAGTCCTGGTGGGTTCATAGGCAGAGATGCGGTCAGATAGGTAGCTTGGGCCGGAACCGTTTAGGGCTTTAAAGGCCAACGCCAGCACTTTGAATTCAGCCCGGTAGCAGATCGGTAGCCAGTGGAGTTGGCGCAACAGGGGGGTTGTATGCTCCCTGCGCTCCGCTCCAGTTAAAATCATGGCTGCCGAGCGTTGGACTAGTTGGAGCTTCCGAGCTGTCTTCAAAGGCAACCCCACGTAGAGAGCGTTGCAGTAGTCTAAACGGGATGTAACCAGAGCGTGGACTACTGTGGCCAAGTCAGACTTCCCAAGGTACGGGCGCAGCTGGCGCACAAGCTTTAGCTGTGCAAATGCTCCCCTGGTCACCGCCGAAACCTGGGGTTCCAGGCTCAGCGATGAGTCCAGGGTCACACCCAAGCTGCGAACCTGCATCTTCAGGGGGAGTGTGGCCCCATCCAACACAGGCTGTAACCCTATGCCCTGTTCGGCCTTGCGACTGACCAGGAGTACCTCTGTCTTGTCTGGATTCAATTTCAATTTGTTCGCCCTCATCCAGACCGTCACAGCGGCCAAGCACCGGTTCAGGACCTGGACAGCCTCCTTAGTAGCAGGTGGAAAGGAGTGACAGAGTTGGACATCATCCGCGTACAGATGACACCGTACCCCGAAACTCCGGATGATCTCCCCCAGCGACTTCATGTAGATGTTAAACAACATGGGAGACAATATTGAGCCCTGAGGAACCCCACAAGACAATGGTTGTGGGGTTGAACCCCCCCCCCCCCCCCCCCCCCCCCCCCCCCCCCCCCCCCCCCCCCCCCCCCCCCCCCCCCCCCGTCACCCAACAACACCTTCTGAGAGTGACCCTCAGGAATGAGCGGAGCCACTGCAAAACAGTACCTCCAAGACCCATCTCCGCGAGGCGTCCCAGAAGGATACCGTGGTCGACGGTATCGAAGGCCGCTGAGAGGTCCAGCAGCACCAACAGGGACACACTCCCCCTGTCGAGCTCCCGGCGCAGATCATCCACTAAGGCGACCAAGGCTGTCTCGGTACCATGTCCCGGCCTAAAGCCAGACTGTGCCGGGTCTAGATAATCCGTGTCTACCAAGAATACCTGGAGTTGTGAGGCCACCACATGTTCCAAGACTTTGCCCAAGAAGGGGAGATTGGAAACTGGCCGATAGTTGTCGAATTTAGTGGGGTCCAGTGATGGTTTCTTCAACAGCGGTTTTATTATAGCTTGTTTTAAGCTTGCTGGAATCTTGCCCCACTTGATCATCTGCCGTGTTCGATTTGGCTCACTCAGATCCGAACGCCACACACTCTCTAGTTCCCTCTTCTTTCGCTTCATCGCTGCCAGCTCCTCGGTGAACCAGGGAGCTGGTTTAGCTCGGCTACTTGAGAGGGGACGTTCCGGAGCGATCGTGTCAATTGCCCTAGTCATCTCCCCATTCCAGAGAGCGACCAGGACCTCGACAGGATCACCTACTGAGGCGGCGGGAAACTCCCCAAGAGCCATCAGGAATCCATCCGGATCCATAAGCCTCCTGGGGCGGACCAACTGTAGCTGTGTAGATGATAATTCAGCATCTCAGATACAGCATGCCTGATCCTAAACACACTCAGTCATGTCTGATTATAGAAAGTAATAGTTAGTATTTGGATGGGAGACCACTAGAGAGTACTAGGGATGTCCAAATAGTGTTTTGTAAGAATCCTGAATGAAATCAAGCTATTGCCAAGTAAACCTGGCAGCGTGGGGCTAGGTGGATCACACACCTGACTCGATATTAAGCAACCTTCTGTATTTCTTTAAGTTTCTGAGTAGTTAGCACTGGAAACTGAAGGTCATTATATCATAAATTCGATTCAATGGCTTGCCTTGTCTTTGAACTGAAAGCTTTTCCTATGCTTTTAAGTTGGTGATGGCTACTTCAAAAGGCAGATGATCAAGTGACAAAAGAAGCCAGGCTGCCAACTGTTCTAAGTAAATAAATCTAATCTGACAAATATATAAATAAATAGATGTATAAAAACGTTAGACCAACTGAGACTTGATCATACTCATTGTGACCTAAGTCTGTCATCATTCAATTCTCATTAATATTCATGGGCTTTAATACTGAGGCTAGGCCATTACTTTTTTTAAAGCATGCTTTTTTACTTTTATGACGAGTCCAAATTACCAAGCTTTGGTGAAGTTTCTTCTTTCCAGTGGTTGGGCCCTATTCTAATCCTCTTTATTCCTCTTCAGGGGAACATGTGTTATCCTTTGCAGCCTGTGCGGGAAGTGAGGAAATTGTCCGTCTCTTGATTGAAAATGGGGCTGATATCAGGGCACAAGATTCTCTAGGTAAGAGAAATGCAGTCAGAAATAGAATATGATTTTGAGACTTCTCTAATAGCAGGAAGTAAATCATGACTGTCATAACTAAAACTGAACAAATGGGTTTTGATTATATCCATTAGGTGCTTTTATCAGTTTAGATGTAGCACAATTTCCCTTGGATTGTTTGCAGTGGAAGGCAATGACAAACTATTTCTTGGGCATTTTTAAGGTGAAAGATACTTAACTGTGACATATCTTTCTGTATTCCTGTCACAAGCAAAGTGTACCTATGCAGTGGAGGCGTCTGCATTAATTTTAATATATATATATAAACTGATGATTTAAAACTGATGTGTTTTAACTGACCTTTTTGCTGATCGAAATCTACCAAATAGACCTGGGAAAAGTTAACCTGATATTTGCATAGTATGCTTTCTCACTTTCCCATTATGCAGCTCACTGAATATGGTTCTTATATTCTTTCATCCTCAGGTAATACCATACTTCACATCCTGGTCCTTCAGCCCAACAGGATTTTTGCATGCCACATGTACAATCTACTGCTCTCCTATGACAAACACGAGGGGGGCCTTGTGCCTATGGACTCAATTACAAACAACGAGGGTCTCACGCCATTCAAACTGGCTGGCATTGAGGGCAACACTGTGGTAAGCAGACCGTCCAGTATTTTTTTTTTTTGGGAGATGAAGCAAAAGGAGTTCAGGAACAATTAATTTTGATGCTGTGTTCTGATTTCCTTCTAGGAGACTCCAAGGGACTTATGTGGGAGTTGATGCTTGGCAGCCTCACAATTAATGCCTAATATAAGTCCTGTGTCTTATGTTGACAAACCATAGCATGTTATTATGTGTATGAGCAGATTCAAGCCTTGGGTTTGCACTTTTCCTTGTGTGAGGGAAGGAAATTTTAAAACTTCCATTCACAATTTATATTCTGCTTAATGTGGATTATTTCAATCCACAAATGGAAATGTAGTGCAAACCCCAAAGCTTATACCTGCTCAAGAAAGTAATAAATCATGGTTTGCTGATAAGTCTGAATTTGGTCTGAGGCTTGCTCAACTTGTTGAGACTTCCTAACTTTTAACAATGCAATCAAACCATACCCTTTTATAGTAGTTTCTGGTTTAATTAGTTCTTTCTCTTTTGCACATGTTATACAACATTTATTTTATTAGAGGTCTGACACAGGCTTAAACAAAGCTCTTTCTATAATAATCAAAATAAATAGTTTTGTAAGAGAACAAAATGGATCAATTTCAGCCATAGTAGCGACCTTAAACAAGAACCCATCAGAGTGGCTCTTAGATTTAAGATATTAAGACAAGGCATTGTCTGAGCTAATAGAGTCAGATTCATGTAGTGAGCACACCTTGATGAAAGAACAGGACATAAATTTAACAAAGAAACACTCATAGCACCGGGACTGTGGCACAGCTGGCTGGGAGTCAGCTGCATTAAGATCACTACTGACCAAAAGATCATGAGTTCTAAGCCAGTCCAGGTCAGAGGGAGCTTCCGACCAATTTTGTGTAGTTTGCTGTCGACCTTTGCAGTCCGAAAGACAGTTGCACCTGTCAAGTAGGAAATTTAGGTACCGCTTATGCAGGGAGGCAAATTTAACGAGGCCATAAAAATCTCCAGCAAGCATGCAAAGAATGAGGAAGTACTTCATCAGTGTCACAAATGGTCGATGAAGGGACAGCTCTCCTGGTGGCCAGAATACCCTCAAGAAAAGCTGGAATGTTAAATTGCCTTTGTGTCTGTCTATATATGTTGTGTGTCTATGGCATTAAATGTTTGCCATGTATATGTACATTGTAATCTGCCCTGCGTTCCCTGTGGGGTGAGAAGGGCGGAAAATAAATAAATAAATAAATAGCAAACAGGCTGCTTAGATGGATGGCCAACCCCTAATACAAGGGCTCTGTAGGCCACAGTGAACCAGTCTGCGGAAGTCAGGTGACACTGGATGCAGCCTAGCTGACTCCAGACCATTTAGCCAAGTTTGTGGGACCTATTTTCCACCTCTAGTTCAGCATCAAGCCAGTTTAGATTTTTGGAACATTGGCGCCATCTTCAAAAGATTCTGATCATGACCATGACATGACTAATCTTTTAGTCTCTTTTGTTTTCAGATGTTCCAGCACCTCATGCAGAAACGAAGGCAGAGGCTGTGGTCCTTTGGGCCTATTACCACTGTATTCTATGACCTCACAGAAATTGATTCCTGGGGTGAAGAGCAACCTTTTCTCGAACTTGTTGTCTCAACCAAGAAAAGAGAGGTACTATATGCTTGCTTAGTTTACTTTGATGTGGTTTTTAAAAACAGTTCCAACAAAATTAATATTTTCTTTAGGCAAAAAAAAAAACCTTCCTTCATCTGCAAATAACTTCTACATAACTTAAAGATGATGGTATTCTAGACAGTTGAACAGATATTTGTGTAACCAGTTTCTGTGAAAAGAGGTTTTTGCTTTTCCACCTGTAGTACTTTGTACCCCATGGCTTTCAGCATTCAGTCAAACAGGAAGGGAGCAGTATTCTGGGGCTTCACAAATCTTCTGAAAGCATAACTTAGTGGGTTGAATGGATGAGAGGGAAGGCAGTGTATTACTCTTGTAAACATTAAAATTATATTTGACTGTTACAGGTATAATCCACTTCAGTTGGTATAATTGAAGTGGATCTATACAGTGGAATCTTTGTTTCTTCAAATCCCAGTGAAAGCATTAATATTTTCCTGCTCTCAACCTCTTATCATCAGTTGATACAGTGTTTTGCTTCAGTGCTTTTCATTCACATTATGGTGTTAGGAAGGGACACTAAAAGCAGGAATAGTATGCAGTGCTTACTAGACTGTGATCCAAAAGTCAAGCTGCAGTAAAAGTTTTCAGGAGCAACATGTTAGATTTGGCCTCTACACCTGAAAACAGAATGACATTGTCTTTTAGAATGCATGTCCTTAAAACAACTATTTGAAAAATAAATACAGTATATTCTGGCGTATAAGACTACTTTTTAACCCAAGAAAATCTTCTCAAAAGTCAGGGGTCGTCTTATACGCGGCTGTAGTCTTATGCATGGGAGTCGTCTTAACTCTATATTTTAACTGGAAAAGTTGGGGGTCGTCTTATACACCCAGTCGTCTTATATGCCGGAATATACGGTAGATATTGGGAAGAGTTTTTAAAATCAGTTGCTCTCCATTCTGACAAATGACAAACTATTCACCAATAGTTGCCTTCACCAAACTATCACCTTTACAGGCTACAGACATTTTGGGAAGATATATAACTTAATACAAAGAACCCTAAATTTAATCCCTGATCCTGATATATTCGCAGTGGGTTAAGTAAGACTTCCTGTCAATCAATCTGAGAAAGCTTTCCCAGTTACTGTATGTATGACTGTCATTATCATTTCTGTCTTCCTGGGAAAATGAGTTAAAACACTTTCAACATTCAGGTCATAACTAGACAAACAAATCAATTCTTCTGGAAAAACAAATTCTTTTTACAGTTAAAACCATGTTAAAACTGTTGAATTTGACATCTGCTCTTCAGCAGTCGTTATATTTGATTCTATAGCTCATCTATTATATAGGAAATTCTTCCCACCGGATAGGCCCATCCAATGGCTCTGTGAAACAGCTGCCTTCAACCAATTTATCTTTATGATTTTTACATATGTCATCTAAGGTTATTATAGCCTCTTTTTTGAACTCTTTGAACCATCATAAACATCTCAGAAATGGGTCTGCTGAACTTGATGAGAAATAAATTCAATATAGTCTTAATTCCTAGCTATAGAAGCACACCCCAAACTAAGTGTGTCACCCTTGTTTCTATGACAACTCTCTCTCCCTTTTTGTTTTACTCTTTTGTTGTATGTTAATTTATCCTATGCATTTGGATTATAATCTAACTTTAAATGGGAATTAAATTTTTCATGACTCTATTTTTTATTCTCTCTTTACTATCTTTGTGTGACACAACTTAGTGTCCATGCTGGCACTTTCTCCACACAGCAATATGTACTAAATTGAAGAGTGTTTTTCTCCAAATCTCCTCTTGTTTATTGCAAGAAGTTATATGAGTTTTAAGAGGGGGAAAATCATTGTAGAGATACCTTTTTAAAGAAATATGTGCTCTTATGTTGTTTCTCTTCAAAATAAAACTATGCCAGCTCAAAATGTTGCTTGAGCTAATCCACAGTTAATCTCTTTGCCTCTTAGGCTCGTCATATTCTAGACATAACCCCAGTGAAAGAGCTTGTGAGCCTGAAGTGGAACACATATGGACGCCCTTATTTCTGTTTCCTGGCATTGTTCTATGTCCTCTACATGATTTGCTTCACCATGTGCTGTGTTTATAGACCTCTGAAGTATCGACTGGACAATCGAACAGATGATCGGGACACCAGGGTTTTACTCCAGAAAACACTACAGGTGCACTGACTAATATATCTGTTTATATTGGCTCTGGATTTTCTTGATCTATGCACAGGAACAGACTAATGGAATCTTAGATTAGAGGAAGGGCTGTGTCACGGTAGTCTGCAAGCCAAAGGAATGCCATTAAAAATCATTTCCATTTTTGGCTAAAACATTTCTCCCTAGAGGTCCAGCCTTTTTTGTATGTACTTCGTTTTGTATTTTTTAGAAATGAAAATATTCAGAAATGGCATCTCTCTCACCTGTAGTCTGAAATTGAACTGTCCACACTCATTTGCTTCAAAAGACTCATAGTTTCTTTCTTCTGTGTATGCAAATAATCCCACAGGATGTGATTGTGATATCAATATAATCTAGCTTTCTCCACTGACTCTAGCAATATGTTTTACCCACTCTGCATTTTTGGATATCTTATCAAGCTATTAATCTTTAAGGCAGGCCGCCCTACTTCTGTATGAATGTATAGCAGTGCCATGGCAAGAAAAATAAATTCTTCTTTTCTTAACGTTGCATAAGGAAAAATGAAAGCTTTTCCTGAACTCATCATTGAGTTCCCTAGCAACTCTCCCTAGAAACAGATTTCCAAAATAACAGTGCTGTTCATAAGACCTTGCTCCAAAAACTGTATATCCAATTCCTGAAAGGAAAGAAGCTGAGGTCCTAAAGGCCTCAGGGTCCAGGAAAGTTTAGGCTTTGATGTATCAGGGATGTATCAGGGATGTCTTTTTTGGTGACATATTAATTTTTTGTGTGCAGGATTTTGATGTTTTAAGGATATTCATTCCATGATTCCATCTCACTAAAGATATGTGTCTTTCTTTTAGGAATCCTATGTGATGTATGAGGATCAGCTTAGACTTGTGGGAGAGCTGATCACAGTGATAGGAGCCTTGGCAATGTTGCTTCTAGAGGTAAGGGGAAACCTTACAGCTGTACATGACAATTTTTCTTTAGGTTGTACCAATACCAGTCTAGATGCCTCATCTTCCATTTGAAGTAACATTGAACTAGTGTTCCTTAAAAGGGCATATCTAGACCACAAAATTATGAAGTGGACTAAATCTCATTTGAGTATTAATACTTTTTCAATAAATATTTAGAATAGTTCCTGGTAGTTCTGTTTTCATATTCACCATGTACCTAACCGTCCAGTCCCAATGTTCCCAATGTTATTTGAGCAGAGAGCGCTCCAAACTCCTTCCAACCTCCCATATAGTAATAGTTTGTCCAAAACAGATAACCACTTCACTGTGAGCTCATTTGTGCATGGTAAGATTCACCCTCTCCCTTTTCATAAATTAAATTGTAATGTGTTCTAGAGGCTGAGGGCTTAATAAAGAGAAAGGGCCGCTTGAACAATTGATCTACATGTATTGCTTCCACCGCCCCACTTGACAGACCCAAAATACTTTATGACCTCCCAGTTGCGACAAAAGAGCATAACAAAATCCCAACATAGAAATTGAAGTTTTGGGGGTCGCAAATTCATAACCTAAACTCTGTTCTAACTCATAATCATCTTTTCAGATTCCAGATATTCTTAGAATTGGAGCTGCTAAATTCTTTGGCCAAACCATCCTGGGAGGACCTTTCCACATTATCATGTGAGGTTCTACATCTCCACAGTTTATAGATAAACACTTTCATTTTAATTGATTCCTTGTCTCTTTTTTATTTTTCTCTCTATCTAGTGACTGCTCCTTCTTTGTATTTATTTCACTGCAAACTTGTTAGATTTACAGCTGATTTTTATCTCAGAAGTTACATTTATAATGCAATGTTTATTCCTTAAAGTATTTCTAGAAGAGCTAGACAAATCTGTGAAAGGGTTAGAACATGTCCTAGATTTCCTGCAGTCCTAATGGGTTAATGTTGCCAGACCAGCAGACAAATGAAGAAACTAGAGCAGACGGGACACTAAATAGGTATTAGGAAATGTTTTTTTTTAAGGAAAAGCTTTTTGAGAAAAAAGGATGGGTGGAATTCATTGTACTACCCATCCTTTTTGAAGTGCAGTACTTATTTTTCTGAGTCTTTGAGACCAAAACATTTCTTCTCACTTCAGAATCATAGAAATATCTCTATGTTTTCAGACATTCCTATGATTTTTGATTTGGAATTTTGCAACCAGACAAAAGATGCAAACACACACATTGACATATCTTCAATAGCTAATAGCAAATTATTATGTGTATAGAGGACAGTCAACTGTAATATCACTCATCTGATAATCCTTTTTGCTTTGCAGCATTGCATATTCATGTATGATTCTGGTAACCATGGTAATGCGTCTCACAAGCACTGATGGAGAAATGGCACCAATGTCCTGCGCCCTGGTACTAGGGTGGTGTAATGTTATGTATTTTGCACGAGGATTTCAGATGCTCGGGCCATTCACCATCATGATACAGAAAGTAAGGAATACTGTTTGACCTGGTTGCAAATGTATACATATGTGCCTTCTAGTCACCTGTCAAATTCTTGCAAATTCCATGCGTTACATAGGGTTTTCTTAGGCAATGGAAAGTTACAGGAATAGTAAATACCTTTCCTTCCAAATAGTGTGTGCAGTGACTCTTTTTTTGTAAAAAAAAGTTAAACACTAAATTATGGCAGTGCTCTCTGAGAAAAGGTTCAATTATAGTAAATGTCTTAAATGCCAGCTGTTGTATAAGTCTTGACAGAACTTCCTTGTTAAAGCACTGCAATATTCATGTGGTCCAGCAATCTGGAACTAACAGTGATAGGGTAGTCTTCACTTAAATTAAATGTCCAAAAAATGTGGGATGTTTGAATAAGCCAGCAGTATAAAAAGCTAATGTCGTGGCATCACTTTTTGTATCTTTTTGACAGATGATATTTGGAGATCTTATGCGATTCTGTGGATTAATGGCAGTTGTGATACTTGGCTTTGCATCAGGTGAGAGAAATTTAACAAATCTATTTTAGGGTTATTTAGTTTACCCACTTCGCTTTGAACTTTGGGGCTTTAGAGGGAATAACTCTTTGTGCCAGAGATTAAGAACATGTTATCTGGTACTGATGAAAGTTAAAGTCTACCAACATCTGCAGGACCACAGGCTGTCATTCCTTGACCTAGTCCAGATGTTTTTCCATTGGAAAATCAGACATTCCTTGACCTAGTCCAGATGTTTTTCCATTGGAAAATCAGACATCTCAGTGTCTTTATAGTAGTGTCTTTCAAATAATGGTTCTTTGGAACCCTGGGATTCTTTGGAAATGATCACATTTCCAAACTTAGAAAATCAATATTAACTGCCAGTGTTAACTGAAAAAAATAGGTTATTAATCATTTGACTTTTCCCTGGAATGCACAGCCACACGTAGAAGCTGGACATATTTTTGGGTCACATAGGATAGTAGCTAGCTCAGGCATGGGCAAAGGTTTTTGCCTAGTGGCTGCCTTGTGGGCCTGGCTGGGAGGGGGGTGGGCATGTGCTGGGTGGGACAGGTCTATGAGGGGACGGGGTGGAGGTGGGTCATCCTCATGCCATCCTTCCTTATCCCAGGAGGAGAGCAAGGCATACAGCGACTGCCCCGATCCTCCCCGGCCGCCTCCCAATCCCTCCCAATCCCTCGGCATAAGGACAGGGTGACTCACGCCATCCTTGTGCCAGGAGGAGGCCAAGACAAGCGGCAGCAGAGAGCTCTCTGGTGAGGTCACCACCACCACCTACCTTCCTAGGGCTGTACTCCTGGCACAAGAACACAGCAGCCCATCCCATCCTTGTGGTAGGAGGAGGGCTCAAGGAAGAAACCATTACCAATAATGGTAATGGTTTCTTACCATTATTGATGGACACGGTGGTTGGGAGCCCTCCAGAGCCCTCCAACGCATGCCTTCCTCCCCTTTCCTGTTGAACTGTTGTGTCATTATGCCAAGAGGACAGGAAAAATTAGGAGGGCTGGAGATAAGCAACCAGTGGGGCACGTTTGGCCTATTGGCCTTAGTTTGCCCATGCCTGGACTAGCTGAATGGATCTGGCTGGTGTCCTAGAAGGGATTCATGGGCTCTCTAAACCAAAGCAGACTGAGCTCTCACTCTCTCCACGTTTAAGTTTCTTCTCTCTTTTCACTTTGCACTTGGGTTTTTTATGGTCATCCCTGCTCACTTTCTATGAACCTCACAGCTGTTTCTCAGTGTTTGGCTTCCTACCACTAGCTCTTGTCTTTCTCTGCTCTTCCCACATTTTAGTAAGTTTCTTCTCTCTTTATTTTTCCTCCCCCCCACATCCTCAGTACTCTTCTCCCTCTTTTCTCTCCTGCATGTTCTCTTATATCATTCCAGACACTTCACTGAATAGCCTGATTGGTGTTTCCCAGCAGGTCTAGGGCAGTGTTTCACTAGGATCTCAGGAAGGATGCTAGGAGCCATCTCCAATCTGTGGTCATTCTAACACAGTTATCAAAAAGCAACAAATGTCATTCACCTTTTGGTCTTTCAGCACCCATCTCCTAAATAGTCTTCTTTGTTTCACCACCAGCCTTTTACATCATCTTCCAGACAGAAGACCCCAGCAAATTGGGACAGTTCTATGACTACCCCATGTCTCTCTTCACCACCTTTGAGCTGTTTCTTACCATTATTGATGGACCTGCCAACTATGATGTGGACCTGCCATTCATGTACAGTGTGGTGTACTTTGCATTTGCCATTATTGCAGCTTTGCTCATGCTCAACTTGCTTATTGCCATGATGGGTGACACTCACTGGCGTGTGGCCAGTGAACGGGATGAGCTTTGGAGAGCTCAGGTGAGAATAAAGCTGTGCAGTGCAGACATTCCCGTGGTTCCTTTATGCTGTCTGACCCATCATCATCATCATCATCATCATCATCAGTAGTATCCCCGTTTTTTTCTAAAATCAGACTCGAAAGTGGCTCACAATAAAACCAATACAATTAAAACCTAAAAATATAAACCTTAAAATGGAATTACCAGTAAACATGAATGATATTAAAAATAAACAGGTAAAGTCCTTAATACCAATTAAAATTTTATCCATAGCTAAAACACGGCACTCGCTTAATTCATCTTCAAAACTTTCTTTTTTTAAAAGCCTGCCTTAATAAAAAGGTTTCAGCCTGCTATCAGCACTTCTTAATCACCACAATTATTTATTTATAGCAGAAGCCCCCGGTGGCTGTCGGTCAGCAGTTTTGTGCTGGCAAAGCTGCTGACCGACAGGTCAGCGGTTCAAATCCAGGGAGAGCTGGAGCTGACAGAGCTCCCTCTTTCATCTCCAGCTCCCCATGCAGGGACATGAGAGAAGCCTCCCACAAGGAGGCTCCCTCATCAAACATCCGGGCATCCCCTGAGCAACATCCTTGCAGACGACCAATTCTCTCACACTAGAAGCGACTTGCAGTTTCTCAAGTCGCTCCTGACATGGAAAAAAATTATCTGTAGTCATTAATCTGTCTTCAAATAACTTTGTAATATTGATATTATATAACTGTGTAAAGATTATGTGTGCCAAAGCTATACTAACTAGCTTTTTGAGATCTAGCCCTTTACCAGTCATGTTCTGCCTATTAACTACAGACTATCCTATATTACCATCCATGAGTGGGGCAAAAACAGATACAGACTTCTATTCTGATTCATTCCATTCCATAAAGACATACCTTTGAACACACAGCCTTGAAAAACAGAACTTTTACTAGCCTGTAAAACACTTGAGTTGCATTTCCATTTTGTTTATATGGTAAGATATCATTTTAATAATCAAAAAGGCCTTCAAAGGTGGCTAGAGCAATACAAAGCAACATTAATACAATCCACTGAATCATTCCATTAAAACCAGAAGAGAAGAAATGGAAACATTCTGCAGTTTTTCTTCTCTTAAATTTTCTTTCATTTATCTTCCAAATTTGGAATTTTAAAAGAATATGATGTTTATTCAGTGCACTGATCAATCAGAAAATTCAGAAGATGTGGATGAAATATAGGCTTAGCTGTCTCATTGAATCCAGTGGCCTGGGAAAATGCATAACTTTGGTTAGATCATGACCAATGGTTTTCTCAAGATGCATAACACATTTTTTCCTTCAAGGATCTGTGTGATTTCTGTAGCCTTTATAGTTCTGATAAGGCAGGCAAAACAATAAGGCGGTCATACATACACTGCTGGACAAGACAGCATCATCATGACTGAGCTGAGAACTGAATCTAAAGTTCCTGGTACATTTCCAACACAATGGAGAAGCTTCTTCCTTATGTTTTGTTTCTCCGGATAACACTTGTTAATTCAAGCTAAGAAAGACTCATTATGGCAAAGGCCCCTTCTACACCACTCTATATCCCAGGATCTGATCCCAGATTATCTGCTTATCCCAGGTTATATGACAGTGGAGATTTATATAATTCAGTTCAAACAGATAATTTGGGATTGGATCCTGGGATATAGGGCAGTGTAGATCCAGCATAACACCATCAAATTCAATCTCATTCAGCTTTTTAAAAATACATCAATTCACCTGTCAAACAGTTTCAAAAATCAGATAAATCATTATGATGTATATAAGGTTCATGTAGTTACTATATGTAGTAGGCAGAATGTTGAACATTACTTTCCTGTTCAGCAGCTGTGAAAAGGTACTTTCACAATGACCCAGGGCACATCTTTTTTTTACAGTTTTCACTTATTTTTGTTGTTGTTGTTGTTGTTGTTATATTTATTTATACCCTGCTTTATCCCTCTTGAAGGGGACTCAAAGCATCTTAACATAAAAGCATAAGTACACAATTTAAAATATATAAGCAAACAAACATTTAAACAGAATTAAATATAAACAGTATTAAAATTCACAGTTTAAAACCATTCTACACATTTCTATGAAAGGAAACATGGATAACCTTTATTAGATACATTGAAGATCTTAAAGAAAGATTCACCTCCTAAACTACATGTGTAACTAACACAAACCCTGTTCTGATTACTGCTCTTTGGATAACTAGAAGGGCACCATCTAATACATGAATCTGGTATTAGTGGGACTGGAGAAACCCTAAAGTTTGCAGGAGTGCCTTCTTCCTCCTACAATCCAGCATAGAAAAAACCCCTAAGCAATTATGAGAGGGAGGATCCTGAACACAATGCAATTACTACTGTTACACTCAGTAGTAACAGAATGCTGCTGTTCTGATTGAATTGGGGAGCAGGGATGAATGTCAAGACATGACATAGCTTGGAAAATAATATAATCCTAAACACAATTATTTAATTTTAATTCAAAGATTATTAAAACTAGTAAATTCAGATCTATCAGTGACAACAGTGAATAAAAGAGAAACAGACTGTTCAGCATAGTTTATGAATCTAAATCTGTCTGCAGCTTTTTGTAAAGATGGATCTGACCCTCTTTGTTTTCGTGTAGGTTGTTGCCACTACGATCATGCTTGAGCGAAAGCTCCCACGGTGCCTCTGGCCTCGCTCTGGCATCTGTGGGCGAGAATATGGCCTGGGAGATAAGTGGTTTCTCAGGTGAGTTCCATTACATATATATTTGCATGTTCCATCAATTATGGGTGGTTAAGACATTTCCAGTCTATGTGGATTCTGGGAAATTGTGAAGATCACATTGTTTAGTCCATCTAGTCTAGCATAGTTTCAGAAAAGGATTTTCCCTATTCCATCTTGAAAATCTGTATTCTGACACTGAGCAGCAGCTCTTCTCAGACCTTCTTTTGATGAAGTCATACTTAGCTATAGACAGCTGTAGACCTAGAAGATGTTTTCTCTAACTATGACCAGAAGCTGAGGTTGGAACAAGAGGATAATATACAGAAGTTACAGTTATGTTGATCAGCAAGAGCTGAAGTTTAGGTTTTTATTTAGGCTGTCGGACCCTGAAGTTTCAAACTGTTTGTCAATCACAGACCAAGTGTGCACATCTCATTTCCATGAGGTTGAAGCACACCAAATCCTGAGAAGCTCAGATCACAAAGTTCCTGGTTCAGACCTTGGTGTTCCTGGCAGCAGAGCCACTGAGAGTCCCAACATTAACCCTCCTCCTTTCATTCCACACAGGGTAGAAGAACGCCTTGACTCCAGCAAGCACAAGGTGCTTCGCTATGCAGAGGTATTTAGAAACCAAGACAAGGAAGAGCTTGATAGGTTTTCTGGGAAACTACATCTGGGTGAACATTCCCAATTCAAGAAGGAATCATCTCCATCTGTCTCACGGAGCACATCCCGGAGTAGTTCCCATCGGGGCTGGCAAATCCTGCGGGAGAACACCTTCAACCGCTTCTGTGGGGAAGTGAATCATGCCTTAGAAGAAGAGGTCTACCATGTCTGAGGTTCCTCTTGACTGACTTTACTTGCACACCCAATTGGTACCTTGTGGTGCATCATGGATTCCTCCAGAAGTTAATGGGATTTCTTGACAGAATTACCCAGTTCCAGGATAGGCGCTCTAATCTCATCCATGTCTGGAAGCTCCTCTCAGATACAATGCCCTTGCACTTCTGGACAATCGAGATGAAATGTGCAGGGTCATTTTTGTTGTTTGGATGTGCATCTTTCTGGAGTAATTATTCTAAGGAGAGCACCGGTATTTAACAACATCAAAGAGATTTGGGGGGAATTAAGTTACAACCTGTCCACCAGTAATTCTCTTATCTCTCAACATGTTCTCAGGCAACATTTCACTAAATCACTAAAGAGACGACTCTATGGGAAAATTAGTTCTAATACAAATAATGAATGTATTTTTATATTTAAAAAACCTCAGGGAATTCACCTCAACTAAAGAGCCTATAAACAGACAGCTAGCATTCTAAGAGGCTGTTTGGCTCTACAGACTTGAATCCTGTCTGCCACACTGTGGTCCAGAGATGGCCAGAATGGATTATGCCTTTTTGGCTATGATATACCAATGCACTTTAAGACAAATATATAACTGGGTGTTTGATCCAAGACATTTTGCATTATATCATAGGAATTTTGATTTGAAAGGGAAGGATCAGAATTGTTTTTGCTTGTCTCAACTAAATTGTGCTAATATTTCCTGATGGGGCGAGTGCAGAAGACATTTGTGAACTCATTTTTGGTGAGTTACCATTGCCCCTGTTTTTCCTTTATAGATGAGACTGAAGCAGTTGCTAGTTCCTGTGTGCACTGCTTGTGAGGAGCCATCTTCAACTGTTCTGTTCTGTTCTGTTCTTGGCTACATTTTTAAATGTCCCTTTTGAGGCAAAAGAAAATATAGAATGCAATGCAGACATTTGAATTAGCCGGGCCTAAGTATTCCTACTTCCAGGGTGCTGCATCTTGGTGCCTTCTGAATATTATTGTCACAGCATTATGCTTAGAGCAAGTCTGAAATTCCTTTTTAAGTAAACTATACCAAAGGTATTTTGGGAGGAAGTTTCAAAAGTTCAATTAAGAGTAGCAAAACTCTCCCAAAGTTTTTGTATAGAAAGAAACATAAAAGCTGCTTGATACTTTGGTTCATCTGATTGACAGCAGAGGACATTTTCCACCCTCATCTAGTGGTGCCAAGGACTGAGTCTGCTTCTGAGCTACAGTCACTGCCAAGCACATCATGTGTCCTTACAAGACCACTAAGTTTTGCAGAAGCAAAATCCAAGATGGTCAAACCTAGTGAAATTTTCCAGGTGCCTGTCACACCTGGAGTCCTCTTAGAATAGTCTTTCCTGCAGATCCATTCTTGTAAGGAGGACTTGTTTTTCTTTTCTTTTAAAAGGAGGACTTGTTTTTCAACAATAAGAAGCAGGATGAAGCTTATACTTAATCTACAGTCTTTCTTTGGCTTTATTAGACTCTTAGTTTTCATTTCATAAGGAAAAAATAACAATACGTAATTTCTTAAAGAAAAGCTGTGAGATTGTACCTTCACAAGAACTCAATAGAAAGTTACTCCTATACATTACTACTGTCAGTGAGAGCAGTCAAGAGTTCTCAGGTGGCCAAATGAAAATGTACCTATATTTACGTTGCCAAGATACCTTTCTGCCATGTGCACAACATCATATAGTGATGAATGATAATGTTGAAAGTTTAAAAAAGTACACGGTTTAGAAAAATCCCTGTTTAAGGTTGGGCAGAGACTGGAAACAAGATTTTGAAGATGTCTTTGTTTCATGCTCATTTCCTAGTACAAATGCAATTTTCTATGCACATTTGCCTTCTAGCTTTCATGCAGCATCCTAGGGTACCTCGGAGTTCTTTGGAAACTTGTTGAGGGTTCTTCAGTGGGAAGATCGACATGATCTTCCCATGATTTCTTGAAAAACACCTTCCCAGGCACTGACCTTTCCTCATAGGGACTACTAGATGTCTCCTGTAGCATACCCTTCATCCAAAAGGCAATAGGAAGATTCTGGAGTTTGACAAGTGCTTTATTTCAATTGTGCACAAATGCTGAAGTTGCACTGCAGTCCTTGTCAAAGTATTATGGGCGACATAAGCCACAATGTTTCTTGGCAGAAATATAACATGGAAGGACTTTTTCACCTGAAAGTTAAAAAGTATAGAAACCACTTCAGGTTTCAATGAACAACTTTTCATTAATTCAACTTGATGAACTGTGTTTAACTTGGCTAGTCTTTGCTACATTTCAGTTTCCAGGTGTTGTGTCTTACTCTTGGGAAATTTGCACTATTGGATTGTGGAAATGGAAACTATGATTTGCACATATGTAAAAATTGTGATCTGTGGTGATATGGTTTGTGATTAGTTCACCACTATTTCATTCTATGGCTTGATATTTTGTGAGAAGAGTCTGTTTATATTATGTCCAAATGAATATTTTCATTTTACTAGTAAGACGAAAAATATCATTGGGGCTTAATGAATATGTGATTTCTTCAGTGGGTTCAACTCTATTTGATAGCTGCTAAGTTTTTGCAATGGGCTTCATGGTCCATTCCGCCAGTGATGTAATTAGCAACCAAATCCAAGGCCTTCTTCATATTTAGCTTCTTAGCCTATGAAACCACCCACATGCTCAGGAAAATCCATCCACACTACTAGAATGATGGCTCTTCTCAGTCTTCATTTTAGTGGCTTTCATATAAGGTGCAGCTTTAGGGAAGGACCGACATGATAGAACAGGGTTTTCACCACTCATGTAGTTTTCCATATTTCAACTTTATGATGTAGCAATCAGGCAAATATCTACATTATCAAAGTAATGAAAGAACTGGACCTGAGGAGAAATTCCCGACAACCTGATAATAGAAAAGCACTACAAGGACATTGATCTCCGGCATATCCACTAAACCACCAGTCATTTGTACTGAAAAAGCACTTCCTTTTAATGAATTCCAAAACAATTCACATAAAACTGCAGTTACAAGAGTGAGGTCTTTAGAAAAGAAACTAAGTGGGGATTGTTTTGTTTTTTTATACTGCTACCAAAGAAGCCCCTGAGTCCTATTACTAAGAATATGAGCTAGTACATTAGGTGCCATCTACACTGCCATATAATTCATCCTCTGAATCCAGATTATCTGCTTTGAACTGGATTATATGGCAGTGAAAACTCATATAATTCAATTCAAAACAAATAATCTGGTTTCAGAAACTGGGTTGTATGGCAGGGTAAATCCAGTTTTAGGTAGAAAAGCAACATATCAGAAGAAGGGAAAAGTTTAGCCTCATCCCTAGAATATATACATTCTGTGTGGAAAAGGCTTGGCTTAGATATATGATCCTCTGGTTGCAGCTGAAAATGGCACCATCCAGGAAAAGCCCTGTATGATAGGGATTTGCTCGTTGTATGAAACTGGCCTTGGAGCAAGGAAGAATTCTACTCATGTGAATCTCAAATGTTTTGGGAGTTTTAATAAAATATCTCTGTTGCAGATAACTTCAATGGGGAAAGAATGATGATCTGTTATTGAAGAGTGCAGAACTATAATGATCAATGCAATGCATTGCTATTTATCATGATCTTTCATGTTAGGAATATAGTTTGATAAGATTATGTACATTCTTTTAGCCATTCCCTTATCTCTCAAGGGAATATTTACCTTTTATCATCTGCAATGCAGATAACTTTACTTGAACTACTTTGCTTCAAATTTCTCAACCACACAACTAAAGCTAAAATGACTCCAGATTCCACATGCTAATTTTCAGGTTTGTTTGATAATTTGTGTAACCTATATCGAATGTAAATCATGTTTTATTTTGTTACCACATGCAAGAACAAAGAATTTGAAATGTTTTTCTGTGTGCTCGGGATTAAAAGTTTCTGACTTTTAAAATGATTTTTCATACTCATGCATCTTTTCTAAGAATATAATTTGTAGAAGAAATATTATACACATGCCCATTTTTCACCCAAAGTCCCAAATGCAAAAAAAAGGGAAACTCTGGAGAATTGGCCATTTCTTAAAAAGGAAGTCTCATGCTGAAATCCACAAAAGACAATAAAAGTATTTGTGTGCTCTTTATATCCCTTATAATGTCGCACTTTCTGGTTGTCTTGTATGATAGTAGTGTGTTTTATTGTATTGTTTACCTTTTTGATGTGAGATAAAGAGCAGCCATTACTTTTTGGTAATGGTAAAATAGCATTAAAGATCAAATGAAAAACAATTCCAGTTCCTACTCGTAATCATTTTCTGAACTTAGGAGTTCAAACAATCTTGTTGAGAAAGCTAAGAAAATTTCCGATCCCAATCAAGATACATTTAGAATATGACTTGGAATGTATTTGCGGATTTTGAAAGCCTTTGTTCTGTTTCCAGAAATGCTGAACAATATCATAACTTTCAGTTAATTGTGCCCTACAACTAATTCAGGACATAGTCTGAATGCTGCTAATAAGTAGAAAATCCCTAGTAGCTTTTTTGGCTTTCAGAAATCCATTCTGTGGTTATTTATCTATTTGGAGTTTTTTATCATAGTATGAAAACAATGCGGATAAACCAGCATCAGTTTTGAATTAATTTAATAACCACAGTTGCTCTTCATAGATTGCTTTATTTATGGTTCAATCGTTTTTATGGGGACTGTACAACCTTGCAGAACAGGTTTGCTCACACCTTATGTCAGATCTGAAAGACCAATTTCGTTCCATTTTAAAATGATGATTGAACCAACAGAACCATCATGTCTTTTTTAAATGATAGCTGAAACAATCTGTCTCTCATACAGAACAGCTGCAAGATCTTGACTTTTCTATCTTACACCAAAAAGAGATAGGAACATATTTTGTTTAAGTAAACCCCATATGACAACTTTCAAGGGTAATCTATAGTGAGTGAAAATGTATCTCTGCTGATCAAACCCTTCTTGTACCATATTTGTGCTTCACTACTCATTAATGTTGAGAAATCATTCCGATAATATTATTTCATATATATGCCAAAGTCTGGTGACTGCTAGCAAAGACTGGATCAATAGGCAATAGTCTTATGCACTCTTTTAAAATGTTATATTGATAATAGTTTTTTTTTGTCAACTTGAGACCTCAAAATGAGTTTAGAAAAAAATGTCATTTGTTCAGTTTTCAAAAGAATGTAGATGTATTTTATTCTTGCACAAAATGAAAGCACAACTATTTTATTTAAAATAAATCCTTCACTTCCTTCTACACTTCATCAGAATCTGTACATTATTATTGCAGAGGTGGTTATTGTTATTAATTTTTTTTGTGTAAAGGTTTCCCCTTGGCATTAAGTCTAGTCATGTCTGACTCTAGAGGATGGTGCTCATCTCCATTTCTAAGCCAAAGAGCAGGCATTGTCCATAGATGTCTCCTAGTTCATGTGGCCATCATGACTGTATAGAGCGCCATTACCTTCCTGCTGAAGCAGTATCTATTGATCTCACATTTGCATGTTTTTGAACTGCTAGGTTGGCAGAAGCTGGGGCTAACAAGTGGGAGCTTGGCCCACTCCTTAGATTTGAACCACCGACCTTTTGGTCAGCAAGTTCAACAGCTCAGGGGTTTAACTCAGCACACTACCAGGGGTTCCCACTGTGCTTCAAATAGCTATAGCTCAGATGAGCAACATAAACAAAAGAAGGACATTTTTTTTTTACAGTTGGCATGTTTCTATCCTTAACAATTGAGAAGTGAAGAAATAATTTTTCAACTAGTTGAGCCACCAATTTAAGCAGATTTAGTCCTGTGTATTTCACTGGGGGCTCTGCAGCATCCTCTTCGCTTACACAAATGGAATGAGAGCCAGCAAAACAGTTCTGCAATCTCTTACTAATCCTAAATGCACCTTGGAATTGAAAGCTAAGCAGCAAAATTCGTCCCTGATGGTGCAATGGGTTAAACCCTTGTGCCAACAGGACTGAAGACCAATGGGTTGGAGGTTCAAATCCGGGGAGAGTGCAAATGAGTTCCCTCTGTCAGATCCAGCTCCCCATGTGAAGACATGAGAGAAGCGTCCCACAAGGATGGTAAAACATCAATACATTGGCCATCCCCTGGGCAACATCCTTGCAGATGGCCAATTCTCTCACACCAAAAGCAACTTGCAGTTTCTCAAGTTGCTCCTTACATAAAAAAAATAGAATTTGCCACAATTTAGACTATAGCCATTGTGCAATTACATTATAAAGGACTGACTATTAATGGGGAAGAAGTTTCTTGTAATTCCAAAGTTAGGATTGAAGGCACATAATTGGCAAATGTTTAACATTTTTCAACGTTACACTAAGTGACTGTCACAACATATGAATTTCCTCGCCCACGTATCTAGTTTTCGCATAGTTTAGAAAGTAAGCACGACTTGAGTTGCAAGTCTAATTGCTGATGAAGAAATCCTGTTGTGGGAATGGAAACAGGTCAGTCATAAGGAATGGATCATTAATACATTGGGGAATTACCTGCCAGAAAAGATCTGATAGCTAAATGAGCTGTCAGAATTTAAAACATAGCTGAAGACCTATCTCTTCCGGCAGGCCTACCCAGTCAGTTTTAACTATGAATTTTATATCACATTATATGTTTTCACTTTTGTCTCATGTATTTAAGATGTGCATGTTTTAATATATGTTATTATAGTTGCATTTCAACTATGTATTTATACGTGATTTTATTTGGTGCCCTGCCTTGAGCCAAAAGAAGAAGCGTGTAATAAACATTTGATGATGATGATGATGATGATGATAGTAATAATAATAATAATTCATTTGTTTCCCTACCTCTCATCATGGCTTAAGGTGAGGTACAATAAGGTTAAAACACAGAGATAAAATTAACTGGGTAGGCTAGGCTCACCAGAAGTGATAAGCCTTCAATTCTGTCTTGAATTCTGACAGCTCATTCAGCAATTCATTCCATAGTCTAGGGGTGGCCAATGAAAAGATCTGGGTGACATTTGCCAGTCAGGTTCTGCCCCCCAATAAATGTCTCCCAGATGACCTGAGCATACAAGGTGGATTGTATGGTATAGGAAGAGGTGATTCTGGAGGTAACCTGGACCCAAACCACATGAGGCTTTAAAGGTAAAAGCCAACACCACATTTTGCCTCAAAACGAATTCTCAACCAGTGGAATTACTTTAGAGTGTGGGTGTAATATACTCACTCCTAGATGTTCCTGTAACCAATCTGGCTGTCATGTTTGGAACTTGTCACAAATGTAGCCCAGTGCATAGCTCATTACAGAAGTCCAACCTTGATGGCACATATACTATCCTCCTTAGATCCTCCAGTTCTAGGAAGGGACACAGCTGACATATCAGCCAAAACTGGTAATAAATAAGCACTCCTGGCCATTGCATCTATTGGAGTTGATATTGGGAAAGACAGATCCAGGAACACTCAAAGGAAATGTAATTCCATTGAGGATAGGTTGACATACTTTCATTCTCAGGTTAGGATTTTTAATGGCAAGCACCTTTGTCTTATCTGGATTGCTTTGATTTGCTTTTCTTTGAACAGCTGACCTTCAGGTCAGTAGTTCAGCCAGCACAAGGGTTTAACTCATTAAACAGTAAGAGTTTTTCAATTAAGGTTAGTTGTGATATATAAATTAGGATACATCAGGTCAATCTGTGAATTGCAGGGTGGTTTTTTTTAAAAGATAGAAAGGACAGGGGGTAAATGTGGGGTTTGTTTCCAAAAGTACCAAATCCAAAAAAGGGAGAAAGGGGGTTATATATATGTTGCAGGGCATTGTTGGCTAGGAATAGAATATTATGAACCCGTCAAAACTGTCAGAATGCATTAAATCACTTTGTTACAGGGCTTGGAAAATTGCATTTTATAGCAAAAGAATTCATATTTTCAGCACTTAAAATTATGTAAAATTTAATCAGATGGATTTGGCACCTTTTGGAAACAAGCTTCACAAATATGACCAGGAAAGGAAGAATAATGCTACCCTAGGAAACCCTAGATGTGTCAAGGACAGATGTGATTCTGTCTGACAATTTTATTCAAATTACTTTAGATGCTATCAGCTTCAAAACAATAAATATGGAATGTGAACACATTGTTTTTGAGCTGATCCAGGTTTGCAAAACAAGTGAAATAATTGTGCAATAAATTTCCCGCTCTGGGTAATCCAAGCTCATGGTATTCTAAATTTATCCTGCTCATTCCATCCTGGATCTAATTCCATCTCTGGACTTTCCCTTCCACTTGCTGCTATGCGTGGAAACCAA
Organism: Anolis sagrei ordinatus; assembly: GCF_025583915.1. NCBI lineage: Eukaryota > Metazoa > Chordata > Lepidosauria > Squamata > Anolidae > Anolis > Anolis sagrei. The sequence continues at coordinate 111,390,179 of NW_026845477.1, forward strand.
GATTAGTTCTGCACAGTGGTTTCCTCCCTGACATATATATCTGTGTTCCAGGAAAAAGCAGGTGATAAAATAGAGGTACTCATTCGCATGTGTTGCTTTGGACATGCCAAATTGTTTCAAAATTATTTTTTAATCCTCACATAATTCATCTCACTTCACTTCCGCATAGATTTCCTCCTACCCACATCACTTTGATCTCCCTTCTAGGAACTGGTTTGGCTGTTTGCAGCTCACGTTTGTCTTAGAATGTATTGCCATATAGTAAATGATGGCAATTATGGGATTGGCTGATTTGAGTGAGTAATCTGGGCCAGTTTACAGTACTTGGCACCACCAAGCCTGCTCTTGCAACTGCTTGAGGAACTGCTCGATGTCAGTTGATTCTGCTACGGATCCTCATGTGGTGAGAATTGCATCCATGAAATATCATTTTTATTCTGGTTTTCATGAGGGCAGAATAGTCTAAACTACCCCTTCCCTTGACAAGTCTATCTTCACAACAATCCTGTGAGATAGATTAGGCTGCACAATTGCAACTGGCAACTAAAGGCATCTTTAAAAGGCAATTTAATTCCAGGCTGCATCAGTAGGTGTAAAGTGTTTAAATTGAAAGAAGTAATTATACTTGGAGCCCCCGGAGATGCAAGGTTAAAGCACTGAGCTGCTGAACTTGTTGACCGAAAGGTCGCAAGTTCGAATCCAGGGTGAGCTCCTGCTGTCAGCCCCACCTTCTGCCAATCTAGCAGTTCGAAAACATGCAAATGTGAGTAGATCAATAGGTTCTACTCCAGCGGGAAGGTAACGGCACTCCATGCAGTCATGCTGGCCACATGACCTTGGAGGTGTCTACGGACAATGCTGGCTCTTCAGCTTAGAAATGGATATGAGCACCACTCTCCAGAGTTGGACACGACTGGACTTAATGTCAGAGGAAAACCTTTACCTTTACTAATAATACCACTCCATTTTGCTTTGGTCAGACCTCGCCTGGAATAACACTGTGTCCAGTTCTAGGCATCACAATTCAAGAGGATATTGACAAGCTGGAATGTGTCCAGAGAAGGGTGATCAAAAGTTTGGAAGCCAAACCCTATGAGGAGCAGCTAAGGGAGTTTGGCATGTTTCAGCATTTGAAAAGATGTCACTTTGAAGTGGGGGCAAACTTGTTTTGAGCTTCTTCACTGCCACAGAGGTATGGGTTTGCATTGCATATAAAAGAGATTCCATCCATTTCAGGTTCTTGAAAAATTGCTGAAGCTTTTTTTTTAACAAATAAAAGTATTTTCGAGTCACATCTATTCTATTGCTCCTATAGGTTTGAACAATATATTAAAAATGCTGATTTAATATTATTCCCTTTGTTATTTCTTCAAAATTACTTTCTTTAGAAACTCTTCTGTACTGTGCCAGTATGCTAAGATTCTTTGTGGACCTTTTCCCCATTTCCTAGTACATTGTTAATGCTGATATTTAGTGAATTATGGATAAGTCACATTTTCTTTTTTTTTTTAATTATTTTTTATTGTGTCTTTTACATAAGTGCACATATAAACAACCGATGCAAAGATGGTGGGGTTAGGTAGGTTAGGGGAGGCTGGGGTTGAGATGGGGGTAGGGAAGATGGGGAAGGAGAGAAAAAAAAATATCCCATCACCTTCCCCTTAGAGTCTTAGAGTGAGTTGGACTTCCCAAAAGTCTTCTGAGGATTGAAGATTTTCCAGTGTTTATTATATTGTTTTCCTAGAGTCCTCTCGAATTCACCTTGGTACATGCACTCAAAGGCGGGATAAGTCTATTATGAATGATATCTTTCTCGATTTAATAAAATCTTCGAAACCTGACCAGTCTGTTTTAACTCGAGTATTGTTTAATTTTTGTGATATACTGTCCATTTGTATTAGATCAAAGATTTTTATTATCCAGTCTTCGGCTTTCGGTGTTTCTTCCTGTTTCCATAATTTTGCGATTTGTAATCTAGCTGCGGTGCTAAGCAAAAATAGCATTTTTTCCTGATTTTTGTTTAATTTTTCTTCTGATATTCCTAATAAGTAAGTTTCTGGTTTTAGGGGAAATTTGGTTTTTAATATTTTTTGGCACATGCTGTGAATTTCTTTCCAATATTTTCTGATTCGTTTACAGGACCACCATGCGTGTATAAAGGTTCCTTTTTCTTTTTTACATTTTACATTTACTTACCTGGCAGGGGAGACACCTTGATCAAGTCACATTTTCTCTATATTCATAATTATTGAACAATTTTTTTATTTTCCCCAATCCTTTGTTTATTCCATGTTGCTAAGGTTGAGGGTGGCTTTCTTTTTGTGAGGAGACTGAGGCAAAGAAGGCATTAAGTATTTCTACCTTTTCCCTATCCCCTGTCGGCATTTCCCCATCCTCTCCTTGCAGAGGCCCTATTGCCTCCTTATTCTTCCTTTTTCTGCTGACATAAGAAAAGAAGCCCTTTTTTGTCTGGAAATTTTGTCTGGAGATTTTGTTTAAAAGCACAAACTTCTGGCTAAAAAAAATTTGCGCTCTCTGACACGCAAAGCTGACACATGGCCCCATCAATAGCACCTCTGATTTCATCTTCCTTCTTGTAGGGTTGAGAATCAAATCAAATCATTTATTTCGGTCATTGACCAGCACAGGAAATAGAGTCACATTTTCATACAAACTTGGTATGTTTGGTAAATTAAAAATATAAATATAACTTGTTGTTCACTCGTTCAGTCATCTCCGACTCTTCGTGACCTCATGGACCAGCCCACGCCAGAGCTCCCTGTCGGCCGTCACCACCCCCAGCTCCTTCAAGGTCAGTCCAGTCACTTCAAGGATGCCATCCATCCATCTTGCCCTTGGTCGGCCCCTCTTCCTTTTGCCTTCCACTTTCCCCAGCCTAATTGTCTTCTCCAGGCTTTGCTGTCTCCTCATGATGTGGCCAAAGTACTTCAACTTTGTCTCTAGAATCCTTCCCTCCAATGAGCAGTCGGGCTTTATTTCCTGGAGGATGGACTGGTTGGATCTTCTCGCAGTCCAAGGCACTCTCAGAACTTTCCTCCAACACCACAGCTCAAAAGCATCGATCTTCCTTCTCAGCCTTCCCTAAGGTCCAGCTCTCACATCCGTAGGTTACTACAGGAATACCATGGCTTTGACTATGCGGATCTTTGTTGCCAGTCTGATGTCTCTACTCTTTACTATTTTATCGAGATTGGACATTGCTCTCCTCCCAAGAAGTAAGCGTCTTCTGATTTCCTGGCCCAGTCTGCATCTGCAGTAATCTTTGCACCCAGAAATACAAAGTCTGTCACGGCCTCCACGTTTCCTCCCTCTATTTCCAGTTGTCAATCATTCCTGTTGCCATAATCTTGGTTTTTTTGACGTTTAGCTGCAACCCAGCTTTTGCGCTTTCTTCTTTCACCTTGATTAGAAGGCTCCTCAGCTCCTCCTCGCTTTCGGCCATCAGAGTGGTGTCATCTGCATATCTGAGGTTGGTAATGTTTCTTCCAGCAATTTTCACCCCAGCTTTGCATTCATCAAGCCCCGCACATCGCATGATGTGTTCTGCATACAAGTTAAAAAGGTTGGGTGAGAGGATGCAGCCTTGACGTACGCCTTTCCCAATCTTGAACCAGTCTGTTGTTCCATGGTCAGTTCTGACTGTTGCTACTTGGTCCTTGTACAGATTCCTCAGGAGAGAGACAAGGTGATTTGGTATCCCCATACCACCAAGAACTTATCACAATTTATTATGATCCACACCGTCAAAGGCTTTAGAATAGTTAATAAAAGAGAAATAGATGTTTTTCTGAAACTCCCTTCCTTTCTCCATTATCCAGTACCGATATTGGCAATTTGGTCTCTCGTTCCTCTGCCTTTTCTAAACCCAGGTAGTACATCTCGCAACTTGAGTCTTGCGTTGCCTCTGGCTGAGAAAGGCGGTAAATAAATTTTTAAAAAATTAATTGAGACAAATAAAGGCAAACCTCTCATTAATTTCTTCAAGAATTGCAATTTGTCACAATTATACCCTATCTGCTTTCTAGTGTGTATGAGGCTAGTTGGGAAAATGAGTTATATGCAGGACTGTAGTAAAAAGCAACTTGTTATGTTCATGTCCTAGCAAGCCATTTGTACAAACAAGATGTAACCTGCAGTCCATTAGCAAGCCATTTGTAATTTCAGCATTTTAAGGATAAAGCAGTATTAAATAGAAAGCAACACCACCAGGGTTGTTGATCCATTCCAGCGCGGTGGGTTAAACCTTTGTGCTGGCAGGACTGAAGACAGACAGGTCAAAGGTTCGAATCCGGGGAGAGTGCAGATGAGCTCCCTCTGTCAGTTCCAGCTCCTCCTTGCGGGGACATGAGAGAAGTCTCCCACAAGGATGATAACGCATCAAAAAACATCCAGGCGTCCCCTGGGCAACGTCCTTGCAGACAGCCAATTCTCTCACACCAGAAGCAACTTGCAATTTCTCAAGTTGCTCCTGACACGACAAAAAAAGTATAAATATAAAAGCTAGGAATTATTGCTTTGCACGAAGCACAGGCCAAAGTTCGTTAATTTGTGACATTTGTGACCACTGCCAGAAGGGACAGAGAGTTTCATCTATGCAGATGATCGTGCCATCACTGCTTTGTATGCTGCTGCACAGAACTTTGCAACATTGTAGGTTGTAGCTGAATTAATATCTGCAAGTAGCATGGAGGGATAAAATTGTCCTGAATGGCCTGGGTGCTTGTATAACAGAGGTAAGAAAAGCCTGGCACGGATATCCCTGTAGAAGGGGCACTGAAGGAGCACATGTTCTATTGTTTCTACATGACCCGAGTCACAGGGGCAGAGTCTCTCTGGGAAAGGGATCTTCCGGTAGTGGCCTTCGAGAGGGCTGAGAAAAGATTGAGAATTTTATACAGTTTTGCCCTGGTGTATGGGAAGAATACAACTATCAGGTAAAATCTGAGATTACGGAACAGTTCAGGATGGGTGTCATACAAGCGGTTGTGCCATTATTGAATTAGTCCTCCCTCTTCTCTTGTTCCAACCTCAATGGCCTCATTTTCCAGGAATTCTTAATCTTCTACATAATGCTAAATAAACATGGTAAATGCAATAATTTAACAAAACCCTACCCAAGCCAGTTTAGACTGCCATGAATTGCTCCCTCCCCTCCCAGGTCAGGGAGTGCAAATCCCCATCCCCATCAACACACACAGAGGCTTGGGTTTTAAAGGGGATGAAATATAAACTACCTTGTCCTTTGCTCTACTGCCAGGGGTGCAACCACCAATAAAGACTGGAAACTTGCCACCATATTCTTTGCACCCATTGCCCTATGCGCCTTCATGGGACTCTGTGCATTTGGGCAGAAGGCATCCAAGTGCTTTTGTTTTCACAGATAAAAAAGCCTAACAGCATGATCATTTTCTGCTCAATTTTCAATCATTTGCAGAATCATAGAACCATAGAGTTGGAAGGGAGTGCACAAGCCATCCAGTCCAAACCCCCTGCCATGCAGGAGAAGCTCAAAGCATCCCCGTCAGATGGCTATCCAGTCTCTGTTTAAAAGAAAGAGCCTCCACCACACTCCACGACAGTGAGTTCTGTGTTGGACAATGGACACCTAGGGTCAGGAAGTTCTTTCTAATGTTCAGGTGGAATCTCCTTTCCCGTAATTTGAATGCATTGCTCTAAGTCCTGATCTCCAGGGCAGCAAAAAAACAAGTCTGCTTCTTCTTCCTTGTGACATTCTTTCAAATATTTAAGCATGGCAGGTGAAGTGCAATTCAGTCTTAGTGAATCCTTACCACAAAGTCCATACCAGACTAAAGATATGTTCTTTCTTGGTATTTTACAGAATTTGGTAGCAAAAAGAAGTCAGTAGGGCAGTAATGGAGCCCCCGGTGGTGCAGCAGGTTAAACTGCTGAGCTGCTGAACTTACTGACTGAAAGGTTAATGGTTCAAATCCAGGGAGCAGGATGAGCTCCTGCTGTTAGCCCCAACTTCTGCCCACCTAGCAGTTCGAAAACATGCAAATGTAAATAGATCAATAGGAACCACTCCAGCGGGAAGGTAATGAATGGCACTCCATGCAGTTATGCTGGCCACATGACCTTGGAGGCATCTACGGACAATGCCAGTTCTTCAGCTTAGAAATGGAGATGAGCACTACTACCCCCCCCCCCTCAAGAGTCAGACACAACTAGACTTAATGTCAAGAGGAAAACTTTACTTTGCTAGGGCAGTAATACTCTAGTTCATTGCTTTCCAACCATTTTATGTTGGTGACACACTTTTTAGACATGCACTATTTCATGTCACAGTAATTCAGTAGCAAACCAGAGGTAAGCCAACCCCTTATAAGAAATACAGACACTTATATAATTTGTAATAACAAAATATATAAGGCTACAACATATTTTGTGAAAACCTTTCTATTATATATATGTTAAGTGCATTATCTATTCCTTATTTAATATAGACTCAGAGGAACACGTTACGTTCGTGCAACGTGCCTACACACTGCAGCCAACACATTAAAGTGTCATGACTCACAGTTTGGAAAGCTCTGCCCTAGATAGCCATGGCAGATTTCAGGGTGGGAGAAGAGTTTTGAATTTTCTATAGTAGCAGCTTTTTCCATGCCTGCAGAAAAAAAGAGAAAGAAAAGTTTATCAAAGTGTTATCCACAGTGTGCTAATTTACTACATGCAGGATAAGCAGACAGCACTGCCCATTCTGGATAAGTGGACAGCATTCCAAAATAGCATCCCACACCTCCAGTTAGTAGCAACAAAACCTGAACCCTCTGCCGGCAAATGATACCTTTTCCTTCCCCATATTTCCTAGAACACTTAACCTTCTGTTTTAGTTTGTTTGAATTGGGGCAATAATTTTATCTCACTGTGTTAAGAGAAAGAGCTTGTAGGTAACAATTATACTTTACAGCCTTCCTTTCTGTGGAAGATTTCACAGTAAGTTCCAAAAACTTCTAAGAAATTATGACACTGAAATGTCGTGATGTAAACATAAAGTGGCCCAGACCAGCTTGTGTCAGATTTCTGCAAGGTGGGGGGGGGGGGGGCAGGGATAAAATGCAGCTTTGGTGGATGGAGATGGACACTTTCCTCTGTCTGTGCTCGCCTCCTTGCAAAGGACTTTTTCCATTCTAGTCATGTGTCTTCCAGCTGTGGCTACCATGCAGTTTTTATGGGGTGAAGGTGGATCTTAAACGGACTACTTCTTTCACATGTCTTGTCACCTTCCCATTAATGTTGGCTTAAATGTGCATGCCATTTCAGGGAGAAGAACTTGTGTAAAACCTTTTATCGCAGCTTCAGTCTGTTGTTCCACCTTCTTTTTTCTTTGGTTTTCAAACTTTTGCTTCCGATTGCAATGTCTGCAGAGTGACAGCAACTTATTTCAATATAGCAGACCACTGTGGCCCACACTCTCCTTACATCTAGGATAGACTATTGCAACGTGCTCTACATGGGTTTGCCTTTGAAGACTGTTCAGAAACTTCAAATAGTCCAGTGAGAGGCATCCAGGTTAATAACTGGGGCGGCATACAGGGACCATGTTGCATCAGCTCTGCTGGTTGCCAGTTCACTACCGAGCACAATTCAAAGGCGTCGGCGGTGTCCGGGAGGGCTTTTGCACAATTAAGACTTGTGCGCCAACTGCGACCATACCTTGCGAAGGCTGATCTGGCCAGGGTGGTCTATGCCTTGGTCACCTCTAGGTTGGATTACTGCAATGCGCTCTATGTGGGGCTGCCCTTGAAAACGGCTCGGAAATTCCAGCAGGTCCAACGGGCAGCGGCCAGGATGTTAACTGGCACTCCTTACAAAAGAGGTCAACCCTTCTGTTCAAGGAGCTCCACTGGCTGCTGTTTATCTACCGAGCCCAATTTAAGGTGCAGGTGTTTACCTACAAAGCCCTGAACGGTTTGGGGCCAGCCTACCTGCGTGACCGCATCTTCATCTATGAACCCATGCGCTCATTTCGTTCATCTGGAGAGGCCCTGCTCGTGATCCCACCTGCGTCGCAAGCACGTTTGGTGGGGACACGGGGCAGGGCCTTTTCCATGGTGGCCCCCCGACTCTGGAACACCCTCCCCAAAGATCTTAGACAGGCCCCTACATTGGCAGTCTTCAGAAAGAACTTGAAGACCCGGCTGTTCCGATGTGCCTTCCCCGAATAGGAAATCTCCAATACCAAATCCCATAAGCACTTTATTAGAATTAAGATTGCCGCACACTGCACACTGCACTTGCCCTATAATCCTTACATATTACCTGTTAGATCAGCCTCCTCCCTCCTGTCCTTCAGAAAGATAGTAAAAATTTGGCTGTGGGACCAAGCCTTTGGGACAGTGCAATATGGTAGCAATAGGAAATGGTTTTAAACAATTGATTTTAAAGTAGAGATGGCTGGTATTTATCTATATAAATAGTTTATTTTATGTTTTGACATTGAATGTTTGCTGTACATATGTTGTGCTCCACCCTGAGTCCCCTTCAGAGTGAGAAGGGCAGGATATAAATGTTTTAGATAAATAAATAAATTTACTGTGTAATAGCTCAGTCCTGGTGGAGGGCCCATCCAGACAGGGCCCAAACCACGCAAGCTCATGCACTTTTAACGAGGGTGTCCAAACAACACCTCCTGTAAAATCAAATTAATTTGAGACAAAGCAGGAAAAACCTGATTTGTTCCAAATTAATTTGGCACCTTGAAAAACCTGGACCTTTCATAAGATCTGGGTCTTTCCAGGTCTGGGCCCTGTATGGCTTGATCCCGGGTATCATGTTGTGCAATCTCCGAGCCCAATCCATACAGCTCTCTCTGGATTTCTGTGCTGTTAAAGTCCAAAAATCCAAGACAGCACCCACCTCCATCCAACCCCCCCCCCCCAAAAAAAAGCCTAAAATTTACTCACCTGATCACCATGAAACTGCTGCCTGAGTCCTCCTGGTGCATGGAAATGACATGCCAGGAGAGGGGGTGCAAGGAGGAAAATAGCTCCTCACCCCCTCTTCCTGGCAGATCATTTCTACATGCCAGGCAGGAGTTTCATGGCTGGGTGAATAATCTTTTAATTTGTAGGTCTTTTCTGGGGGGCGGGGGTTGGTTGGTGTCTAGGTGTCCTGCCAGAAGGTCCGGCAGGGCGTCTAGATACCCTCAAAAATGCAGGTTTTGTGGGGAGGTGTGGGGACTGCAACCCACACCCAATCGGGTTTCTTAAACTCAATTGGTCACAGGTTAAAGGCCTGTCTGAACTGGCCGGAGGAAGAGTAACCTCTCAACCAATTGAACAGGGAAAGCATGGAGCCATTCTTCTAAAGCAGGAGGCAGCAAAATGTGACTCCAGGAAGTCTTTCTGTCCATAAACATTTCTAGGATTCTCAGAGCAATCCTTTTCTGACCAGAAATGTAGATCACTCATTTTTGAGAGCCACGAACATCCTCATGGCCACTTCGGGTATTTGGGTTCTGCGATAATTTAAGTGGCACCCAGAGGGTTTCAGGGCATAAGGGTGGCCTCTGGATATGCAACAGTTGCTCAGAAGTGTGTTTACTGCTTTCACAGCCTAACCACCTTTTTTAGGTTGCAGGTTATGCACAAATATACATGGTAAGAGGATATTGGAATTTCAGAAGTCGAGGTGGAAGTAAAAAAAAATCCCAAATATTACTCATTCACATTATGTCTGAACCCTATTGTTAGTGCTAACTACTGCCAATAAATTCATGTGACCTACATTATAGGATCCAAATTAAAAAAATAAATGACGCAAGGGGAAACCAACTGGAGAAAACATTAATTTCTCAAGTGGACAAAACGCAGTTGCACGTTTGCGTAAGACTCCATGTTCAACCCGGTAAACAAGCCATTAGAGGTGGAAAAAGTATTCAAAAATATTTTTGAAATGATAGAAAAATGTTGAAAATCTCTGAGCAAAAGAATCCTAGACTAGCAAGATTATTTATAGTTTTGGACTTGCCCTGCTCAGAATTCACACCTGTTTGTTTTGCTCAGAAAACAGCATTTTCTTTGTGTGAATTAATATTTCAATGCAACAATACTAATTCTTGTGGAAATGTGTTGTTTTCTGTGTAGAAAATGCTGCAATGGGAGATTTATTCTGCTAAAAATTTGCTCGTGGTTGATTTGAATGGAAAACATTTTCTTTGCAAGAATTAACATTTCCGGATTTAATTACTGCACTTTTTTCTATATATAAATATTTATAAAAATGGAGTGTCTTAAAATTGTGTGTGTATTTTACCTATTTTTGTTTTTGGCAGTGGTACTGAAATTATGGTGTGCCTTACAACTGCCTCCTTACAACTGAAGAAATAGTGTATTAAAGAGAATGCTGGTTTTTGTGCAGAATATGCTGCTTTCAATGCAAAACAATGCAAAAGAAATCCCATGTTGGAAGTTGCTTTTGAAAACAGTGTGGTTTTTGACATCTTTCTCGCAGCAGGAAAAAAAATTGCTGCATTACTCAACTTTGAAAAGAAAACTTAGTGAAGAATTACATTCCTAGGCATGAGTACATATGAACTAGAGTCAAGGCTAGTGTAAGGACACAGACTGAGATGAGACATGATGACCATATATAAATATGTGAAAGGAAGTAATAGGGAGGAGAGAGCAAGCTTGTTTTCTGCTGCCCTGGAGACTAGGATGCGGAACAATGGCTTCAAAGAACAAGAACAGAGATTCCACCTGAACATTAGGAAGAACTTCCTAACTGTGAAAGCTGTTCAGCAGTGGAACTCTCCACCTCAGAGTGTGGTAGAGGCTCCTTCTCTGGAGGCTTTTAAACAGAGGCTGGATGGTCATCTGTCAGGGGTACTTTGAATGCAATTTTCCATCTTATTATCAGGGGGTTGGACTGGATGGCCCATGAGGTCTCTTCCAACTCTTATGGTCCTATGATTCTATGAACACTTTCCTGCAATACGGAGCCTGAACTACCAGAAAATGGATTAGTCCTGATATAGGCTACTTCTTTGGCTTTCTGTACTCTTGTAATCTTCCAATATAAATTATTGCAATGTTTTTAGACATAGGGCTGCCTTTCATGATAGTTCAGAACCATCTGTTGGTGTAAAATATAGCTGGTAAAATATTAACAAGACAATTTCTGGGGATAATATCTCAGTTTCATTCCCTGCCTGTTTTTTCAAAGCCCATTTCAAATTAGCTGTCTTTACTTCGAAAGCCTTGATTGGGAACCAAAGTATTTGAAACAGCACCTTCTTCCATGAAAGGATGTTTGATGTTTATACTAACAGATTATACTCCAGGTCAATATTGCAAGCTTGTGGCTACTAAACAATTGTAATTGCTCTGACTGCTCACAATCAGATAAAATTGAGAATTTTATATTTACTGTTTTAGGAAATCTGGTCAAAGATAGGGCAGACTCCCTAACTTGGTGACAAAATCTTCTAGCTGTCCTCCATGAGTACACATTTGCTCAAGAGGCTATTGTTATACTCTCCAGTGTTTCACTAATAAAAACTGGGAGACTCCCATTTGACTTATGCAAAAAGCAAATTGTGGCAGCCTCTCATATCTTGTGTCTTCTTCTTCATTAGCAACATGTACTATCCCAACTACATTCTGATGTGGCTTGGTAGCACACTGTCCTGGTTTCCAACTGTGAAATGTTGGGTGGTATGTGAGGACAACAGGGGAAAGTGGGAGGAGGATACTACTCCTCTGTTGAAACAGGCCTGTCTCCCTGGCCTGCTGCTGCCTGCGTGGCTCTGGAGGCTCTGTGGAGGCCAGGGAGGCACCCTTGGGATGGGCAGGAGGCGGGTAAGGAAGTGTGGGTAAGAAAATAATATATAATATATATATAATAATGTATAAATATTAAAATTAATATGGCGTCCCTACTTCACGGATTTTCAATTATCGTGGGTGGTCCTGGAATGGACCCTAGCAATAAGTGAGGGAACACTATACTTCATTAGTGGAGGAGCAATAATTTAATGTCCTCCCCCATGAGGTTTAGCTGCCATCAGTGATATTTTCTTGAGTAAGGCAAATAACTCTTTAAAAAAATTCACCAAGGTATTTCAATCATTTTTACATTATTGTGTATTATATAAAGTCATGTAGGGTAATGTGCTGGAACTGCATAAGTTCCAGTTCCTTTTGTTAGGCTCACTTACCCACAGGTTAAGAGTAGCCATTTTTATGTTAGTTTTATGGGGGTGAGTTTAAGAAAATCTTTCCTGGTTTGTGTCAGCCATTTTGTTTGCCCCTTTGCCTGAGGAAAAGGAGCCATTTTAGATCATAGACCACAAGGGAATCTTGGAAGCAAGACATGTCTGCAGTTGGTCTCAGTGAGATCTAGGCTTGGACAAGTCACTTCAAGTCAATTTTATCAACCAATAATTAGTTAAATAAAAACTGGGTAATGCTTTGGCCATTGGGTGCCCCAAAGATTCCTATACCTGAAACAGAGCAAGGAAAACTGTCATCTATTCTCCTCAGAAAACTGTCATTTATTCTCCTCAGAAAACTGCCATCTATTCTCCTCAGAAAACTGTCATCTATTCTCCTCAGAAAACTGTCATTCATTCTCCTCAGAAAACTGCCATCTATTCTCCTCAGAAAACTGTCATTTATTCTCCTCCGAAAACTGTCATCTATTCTCCTCAGAAAACTGTCATCTATTCTCCTCAGAAACATCCACATCTGGCAGCTTCAGGAACCATCAGTTATCCTTTAGATTTTAAGTATGGACTTTGTTGTGGGGAAATCAAGGTGGTGCCTGGGTGGGTGATAGTATGATAGCTGGGTCTGGAAGCTCCGAGTGTTACGCTGTTTCTGCTTCGCTCCTTTGGGAGTGCTGTTTGTGCTATGCAGAATGGAAAATGTGACCAAGACAGGGGGCAGAGGGAGAGACTGAGGTAATGTAAGCCAGGCCAGACACAGATATTATAGAAGGAATGTAAGAGTTTTTTTATGGTAAAACCTGAACCCGAACCCTAAACCCTAATCCTAACCCCTAACCCTAAACCTATACCTAACATTAACCCTAACTCTAAAGCTTACCCTCAACCTAAACCTAACCCCTAACCCTAAACCTATTCCTAACCCTAACCCTATACCTTACCCTATACTTTACACTAAACCTTATCCTAACCCTCCCCTCCTTTCTATCCTTCCACCAAATGCAACTACAAAGTATATTCCCGCCCTCAGTGTGCTGCTCTCCCCGCTCTCACTCTGCCCCATCTCTGGACCACGGTGGTCCCTTCCCTTATTCACAACCACCATTGCGGAATGCGCGTAACACTCGGAGCTTCTGTACCCAGCTATCATACTATCACCCCTGGGTGGAGATGGACCCAAGACCAGTTAATAAATAAATTACCATTTTGTCAAAACAACAGTTTGGACATAGATTCTGTGGTGTTCCTTGCTCAGACAGGAAGGCAATCCAGCATCCCCCAAATTGGCAGAAAGTTGGGACACATTAATGCCAAAGAGGCATTTAAAGCAGCTTGGGTACAATAGAACAGGTACTACCCCATCATTTCACTTCATCACTTAGGGGAGGGTGGAATGCACAGCTGTAGGGAGCTGATTAATCTGTTTTTTTTTAAAAAAAAAAACAAAAACATTTATTTGGAAATTTATTTCTGATTTTTTCCCCAGAATTATAGCTAGCTGAAGTTCATGTAATGTATCGTGTTTTTCCGAAAGCATTGCAGTTGGCAGCCTCCTAGAAGATACTAGTTAAATCTGGTTGCAAGATACATGCAAGTAAATCAACACAGTCAAGGGTGTACCTACAAACACACACACTATAAATGATCGACAATAACCCTAATAATGAGAAGTCATATGACGAGATAAATGATGCTGCTCCTGAAAATATTCCTGACAGACAGGACAAGATAGTCTAGGACAGGGGTCCTCAAACTAAGGTCATTTACCCAGCCCTCCAAGGTCATTTACCCAGCCCTTGCTCAGAGTCAACCTAAGTCTGAAATGACTTAAAAGCACACAACAACAATCCTATCTCATCAGCCAAAAGCAGGCCCACACTTTACATTGAAATACTAATAGGTTTATATTTATTAAAATTGTTCTTCATTTTAATTATTGTATTGTTTTTAAGTTTTTTTGCACTATAAATAAGGTATGTGCAGTGTGCATACAAATTCAGTCATGTTAATTTCAAAGTATAATCCAGCCCTCCAACAGTTTGAGGGACTGCGACCTGGCCCTATGTTTAATAAGTCTAGGATCTAGAAATAGCTGAATTAGTTGACTAAAGCAACCGAGATTACAATAAAAACAATGAACACCACATCTTTCACACTAAATAATTCCCATACTAGGTTTCCACTTTAACTGCCACGGCTGTATCCAATGGACTCCTGATGTTTACAGCTTAGTCAGGGGGACTTAGTGGTTCAGTGTTGTAAATACCTTAGATCACTAGTATGATCCAGATGTGTGATTGTAAATGGAGATGTCATATTCTTTCCATGATTATTGGGAGATTTCAGTTGCGACAAAGGTGATACTGATTTTCAAAGACTTCTGTGTGAGTTAAAGGAGGGACAGGGACAAGAGCAAATAAGAAGACACTTTTCTAATTTTTGTATTGCTTTATTGCCCTCCGATGGTATGAATGTAGCATTATGATTGAAACACTCTGCCCAAAAACTAATGTTTTACAACCTAGTCTTAAAACACTCATGTTGCATTAAAAGGCAATGGGCTCATTTAAGAAACCAGCTGAATTGACCAATAAAGCTTTTGCCCTTGAATGCACTTCAGCTGGTGTTATGTGGGTCAATTTACATGATGAATGCTCCTCAGTGATGAAAATTCGCAATCAAAAACTTCTAATGCTAGGTGGAAAGGGTCTCCAAGTAGTATTGATATTCTGTGCGCAGGAACTAGTGAAACATTTAGCCTTCACACCGGCTGCTTGGATGCAGTGCCATTTTAACCATTTGATTTTGCTGAATGTGCAAGCTGGTGCATTGGGTGTGTTGAGGCATCACTAAGTTGAAATTGCTTAGGAGATATAGGCTCTGGAGCACATCTGATATGGATGACTCATGCAATGAGGTTTTACGGCCATGTCATCTAATCCTTGTTCTGACATGAGTCCATTGGACTGGGACCAATAAGAATGCTTTATTGGTACAACTCCTAGCTGGACATTTTCATGGTTCATTGCAAGGAGCTGTCCAACACCTTGCTGTTCAAGTCAGAGTGGCAACAACGGAGGGTGATGGGAGGCATATTCTTCATAGCCCAGGAAAGTTGGAAGTGTTATTCAGAAGTTAAAAGCCATATAGAGAAGAGAATAGCTCAAAAAGCAAGTGTGACTTTATAGTATGTGCACCATAAAAAATAGGGTTATTATGTGTGCTCTTTTCCCAGGACATACTTTTTTTTCCAGAACTAACATTTCTATACAGTCTGAATCTCTTTAAATCCATACATTTAAAAATGTATGAATTTTCCTATGAGGTTTGGACCACAAGAAAAGGGTAGTTACAGAGGTTGCAGGACTTTGAATAGGAGAAAGGAGACATGGCAAGTTAAAGCAAGGAGCTGAAAGCCCTCCAAGTGGTAACCTTAGCCCTATGGGGCTACTGAGTAATTTTTAGGTTTTAGGTTTTTAGGACTCATCGTTGAGCCTGGACCCCCAGGTTTCAGCGGTGACCAGGGGAGCATTTGCACAGCTTAGGCTCGTGCGCCAGCTGCGCCCGTATCTCGGGAAGTCTGACTTGGCCACGGTGGTACACGCTCTGGTCACATCCCGCCTTGACTACTGCAACGCTCTCTACGTGGGGCTGCCCTTGAAGACGGCCCGGAAGCTTCAGCTGGTTCAGCGCGCGGCAGCCATGTTACTAACTGGAGCGGGGGGCAGGGAGCATACAACGCCCTTGTTGTCCCAGCTCCATTGGCTGCCGATTTGCTACCGGACCCAATTTAAGGTGCTGGTTTTGGCCTACAAAGCCCTAAACGGTTCCGGCCCAAAATACCTTTCGGACCGCATCTTGGCCTATGAGCCCACGAGGGCCTTGAGATCATCTGGGGAGGCCCTTCTCTCGATCCCGCCTGCTTCACAGGCACGTCTGGCGGGGACGAGAGAGAGGGCCTTCTCGGTGGTGGCCCCCCGGCTGTGGAACACTCTCCCTGTAAACATCAGACAGGCGCCCTCCCTCATGTCCTTCCGAAAAAGCCTCAAGACATGGCTGTTCGAGAAGGCATTTAATTAAGTGTTATATTAACGTGGTAAAGATGATTGGAATGGAATAAGGAATATGAGATTGGTCTATGACTCCACTATGAGACGAAGCGGATTTTTAGTGTTAGTTTTTTGTTATTGTTATGTAGTCTATATGTTGTTGTAATTGCCTTTTTGTAAATTGTCTTTTATATGTGTGTACACCGCCATGAGTCGCCCTAAAGGGCTGAGAATGGCGGTTAATAAATGCATCAAATAAATAAATAAATAAATAATGTTGGAAGAGGTGGAGAAGTGGGAAAGAGGAGGATCCATTATAGCAAACCTTATATGAGGCCTTCACTGTGGGGTTTTGCTTGAGGTTGAGACATATGCGTGGGCAAATAAGCATCTAGAGCAGGTGTGGCACATTTATTTCTATGGAGGTCAATGAGCCTCGTTATTTGCTTTCAAAGGGCCATTGAATCCATTGACAGAGAATCCGTGGATGTAGAGAGCCAAATATATTTTTAATACATAATGATTGGTGCTCTTAAGTTATTACCCAGTTTAGGTCCCTAGATGTTACTGAACAACAACCCCCATCAGTTTTGATTATCTGCCATGCAGACTGGGGATAGTGGGAATTGCAATCCTATAATATTTGTGGCTTTGAGGCTGGGGAAAGGACAACCTCAGAGCCACAAATGATGGAGGCCCTGTATGGAGGCTTTTAAATAGAGGCTGGATGGCCATCTGTTGGGGTGCTTTGAACGCGATTGCCCTGATTCTTGGCAGGGGGTTGGACTGGATGGCTCTACGATTCCATGATTTAAAGGGAGAGCTGTCATAGGAATCAGTGGATTGATGTATTCAGTTGGTAAATGTGTCCTCTCTTTACTTCTCAAAATATAGTAACCCTAGAAAAATGCTTATGAAATGCATGCATTTTTAAAAGATGTGCAAATAATATGACCAAATGCCTGTAAAAATATAGTAAAAAATGAACACAGAAAAAAGAACACAAAGAGAATGATAGTTGTTGCATGTCTTCAAGTCATTATGACAGCCCTAAGGTGAAGTTACGAGGATTGAATGAAAAGTAATGCCTCCACTTTCGTAACTTGTTCAGTAGACTCTCCTCTACAGTTCCATTTTGGTAGGAAGCCTTAGCATTGAACAGTTATGTTGTTAAAGTGCAAAGTATGAAACAGATAGGAGGAAAGTAACAGAATATCTAAAAGACATTAATATAAATCAAATGGATTGACCCCAACCAAAAGAAAGGGAGATGGAAAAGGAAAGGAAGGAAAAGGAGAAAGATAGAAGAAGAAGGAAAAGGATGATACCTCACGGAAGATATTCAGGAAGTCAAGAAGAACAATCTATTTGGGTGATGGGTTTTTTCTTTCTTTTCTTTTTCTTCTTTTTTCTGATTTTAGTTAAGATATATTTTAATGGAAACTCTCAATAAAGATTTTATATATATATATATATATATATATATATATATATATATATATATTTAAAGTGTGAAGTATGGAACCCTGCGCAGATGATCGGACAATGTGACTTTAGCAATGTGCAGTCATTGAATTCTTGACAGCAGAAGGTGTCACCCCAAAGGAGATTCATCAGAGAATGCAAGCTGTTAATGGTGATTGTGTTGATGTGAGTATTGTGCATCGTTGGGCGAGTAAGTTTAAAGATGTTGAGGTGACACCTTCTGCTGTCAAGAATTCAAAGACTGCACGTTGCTTAAGTCACATTGACTCAYCGTCTGAGCAGGGTTCCATACTTCACACTTTAACTACACAACCGTTCAATGCTAAGGCTTCCTGCTAAAATGGAACTGTAGAGGAGAGTCTACTGAACAAGCCATACCTGCCACATACCAGTACTGCCATCTGTTGAAGAGTTATAAAGGTGGAGGCATTACTTTTCATTCAACCCTCATATGTCAGGTTTTTCTCAGCAGAATTTGTTCAGAGAGGGTTTGCTCTTGCCTCCCTCTGAGGCTGAGAGGCTATGGAAGTTGCTTTAGGTTACCCAGTGGGTTTCTGGGGTTGAACAGGGATTTGAAAGTTAATCTCTCATTGTCCTAGTCCAACACTCAGGCCACTACACCATGCAAGCATAAGAACACAAAGAGAATTCTGGTAGGAAATGAAGACACACAGGAGAATGATACTGAGAGATGATAACTGAGAGATTTCTGCATTCCTATTTCAGAGGTATTGGACATTAGCTGAATGTGAAACAAGGAAGGAAAAGATGGGAAGTCTGCCCTAGAACTAGAGGTTGGAAATAATACTCTTTTGGATTGCAGCCAGCATGTCTCAAAATAACTTTCCAAAATCTCTGTCTAAAATGCATGGTATGACAGGGTAATCTAGAATGCATGGGATGACAGGGTAATTCCACAGGGATTTCACTGTGTCCTGAAATTGTGGGCATACAAAGCAGAAATTTTCTTTTGCTTCCAGGCTTGGCATGGTCACGTGGGGTAATGTGGAAATTTGTGGCACGGAAGATAAGAATTTACAGCGAGAGGTGTAAACAGCCAAGCTTTTCTTTGTTGTAAAGGAAATTCCTGCAGTTCTGGGAATCATCCTGGCATTGCTGCAATTTCTTGGGTATGCAAATGATGCATCTTAACTTAGCATTAGTCACCTATGGCCTTTCATCTGGCAGTTGCATTACCTCCGCTGCACATGTAAAGGATAGAGGAGGAAGGAAACACAGAAGGCTACTTTTTATTATATGTGTCACTTATTTATTTAAATGTATATCCTGCCTCTCTCCCAGCATGGAGAAATTGCTCTTCAGTATAAACACATTCTCATGGTGGTTCGCGAGAAGGCCTTACTGGTTCATTTTTTAAACTGTTTATTCATATCATGATCTGATCACCATACTCAATATATCCCATATGCACGGGGGTATTGGGGTAACGATACAAAAGGTTTGCTAGGGTAGAACCTCTTTCACTCAGACTCAGCCCCCCCCCAAAACAAACCCCCCCCCCCCCCCGAATCGAAATCCTGGCTACGGGCCTGATCTGAGTGTAGACACAGATAACCCAGTTCAAAGCAGATATTATAGGAATTTCTGCCTATAACAGGAGTAGGAGCCAATCTCTTATGCACAGTTCTTAAGATCAAAAGCCATAGCATATCACATTGGGAGGAGACCTTGGATGAAAGGAGTACCAGTCTTGTCTACTACAGTACTTATTTATTTAAAAGATATAGAAGCTACTGCTTTTGTCAAACCCCCCCCCCCCCCAGGCAGCATAAAAGAGAAAACAAAAAAAACCCCATAATAATAGAGAACAATAAGAAAAACTACAGTAGAATCAGAATAATAAACTAAAACCAGATAATCCTGTCTCACATACACACAGCCATCCTCAATAGAGTCCTAACTCCATTACAGATCAAGAAAACTGGGAAGTCATTAGGAACCATTTGAAGATCAGTAAAGCCTGGCAGACATTATTTGGACCAGAGTTCCACAGGCAGGAGACCACACCCAAGAGGTTCCTGTGCTTTGTGTATAATTGCTCTTAATGATGGACCAGCAAACCCAGGCTCTGATACTGATCTCAACGTGGTGACCTGAGCCTCATTCATTTACAAAAGTAGTTCCTAACCTTTGGTCCTCCGGGTGTTTTGGACTTCAGCTGCCAGAAATCCCAACCAGCTTACCAGCTTTTAGGAATTGTGGGAGTCCAAAACACCTAGAGGACCAAAAGTTGAGAATCATTGATTTACAGCTTTTAAGAACCAAACCTTGAATTTGGAGGAGTAATGGAACATGCATATAACCAGTTCAACCACAGCATTAGTGTCACATGATCCTAATGCCTAGCACTTTCAGATAGTGATGCAACTAGGGAATTACAGACCTTGGACTTAATAGTATTCTTGGGTTGGCTGATGTTCTTTAAACCCCAAAGTTTATGTCTTTGGTTATGAAGCATACAGTAGAACTGGTTTCTTTCTATATTCTTGAAAAGTCAGAGAAGACTGCTTGACGAATCTGATAAAAATAAACAAATACTTTGAGTGCATACAGTTTTATTTAGTTTGAAATGTACTTGCACCATCAAGTACAGAAATAAAATGGAGTTTGCTTATAAAGAAAAGACTGGCACCTGTAAAGGAAAATCGTGACAGTCTGTTTCTTTGTTGAGTCTAGAACTGGGGTCCCCAAACTAAGGCCCATGGTCCGGATGCAGCCCTCCAAGATCATTTACCCACCCTCTGCCCTAAACATTAGACTTAGAGTTGTTCTAAGTCTGAAATGATTTGAAGGCACACAACAACAACAATCCTGATGAACTTGACTATCTCATCAGCCAAAAGCAGGTCCACACTTCCCATTGAAATACTGGTAAGCTTATGTTGCTTAAAATTGTTCTTCATTTTAAATATTGTATTGTTCTTTCATGTGTTTTTGCATTACAAATAAGATATGTGTAGCATGCATAGGAATTCATTCATGTTTTTTCAAACTATAGTCTGGCCTTCCAACAGCTTCTCAACCTGTGGATCCCCAGATGTTTTGGCCTTCAACTCCCAGAAATCCTAACAGCTGGTAAAGTGACTGGGATTTCTGGGAGTTGTAGGCCAAAACACCTGAGGACCACTGGTCTAGAAGAACCAGGTTGAGAACCACTGGTCTAGAAGAACCAGAATTCAGAACGTTTGGTGAGGAATGATGGTGGATTGAAGTCCCTGCAAATTGCTACAGTAAGGAAAGCTTAAGTAAAAAGTGTCAGTGAGGAGACATGTTCTAACCAGCCAAGAACTTTTGTGACAAGAAGAAGGTGTAAGATAATCCATATGCATGCTCATAAATACTCTAGGAGACATGAAAACTTCAGTGATTAGAAAGTGGGTGGACTCAGAATTAACATCAAGCTCTAGCTGCTAAGTGAACGTTTAATGAACACTGGACCTGTGAAAATCCTCACTTTTTCTACATTTTAAACCTTTAATTTGTAAGTTAAGAGAGTTCTTCTAATTGACACTGAGACTTAAAATCTTGTTGCTTTACCTGGGAACATTCAGGTTATTTTACTGGATTTAGTTTAAAGGTAGAAACTTAACAAGAATTTGGCCCAACAAAGTTTTTAATTGGATTAAAGGAATGACCATTTTAAAAGATTCAGGATTTCTTACTTTGATTTTGATGAGGAAATTTGACTTTAGCTAAGTGGTCAGAGATCCATGGGAAAGTGGATTCTTTATTTTATTACACTAAGAACAACCCAAGATTACACTAAGAACAACCCAAATGTTTCTAGAGTATCAAAGGCATTTTTAGCCTTATAAAAAGCTGACAATAAAGGAGATACGTGACATTTTATGGTGTAACACTACCAACTAGTGGACAAGGAATCAAATTACAGAACTACAGAAAATTTATTATTTATTTATTTGAAACATTTATATTTCGCCCTTCTCACAACACATATATGGCAAACATTCAATGATGGGACAAAAAACCATAAATATATACAAACATTAAAATCACTTATTTCCACTTTAAAATCAGTTGCTTAAAAACCATCTCAGTTGCCTCTATTATTGCCTCATTGCACTGCCCCAAAGGCTTGGTCCCACAGCCAGGTCTTCACCATCCTTTTGAAGGGCAGGAGGGAGGGGGTTGATCTAATATTTCCAGGAAGGGAGTTCCATAGTCGGGGGCAATCACTGAGAAGGTCCTGTCTCTCGTCCCCACCAAACACACCTGTGATGGTGGTGGGACCGAGAGCAGGGACTCCCCAGAAGATCTTAGTCTTTGTTGTGGTTCGTAAATGGAGATGCATTTATACAGGTAAACTGGGCCAGGGCCGTTTAGGGTTTTATAGTCCAAAACCAGCACTTTGAATTGTGCCCGGTAGCAAACAGGCAGCCAGTGGAGCTGATGTAACATGCAAGTTATGTGCTCCCTGTATGCCACCCCAGTTATTAACTTGGCTGCCTCTCATTGGACTATTTGAAGCTTCTGAACCATCTTCAAAGGCAATCCTATGTAGAGAGCATTGCAGTAATCTATCCTGAATGTA